>JAVDPK010056166.1:0-19962 GCA_034780415.1 Cichlasoma orientale
GTGTGTGTGTGTGTGTGTGTGTGTGTGTGTGTGTGTGTGTGTGTGTGTGTGTGTGTGTGTGTGTGTGTCAGATGCGTTCACTCTTGCATGATTATATCTAAGGCAGTTGGCTCCAAACACGCTGCCCAGTGCAGAATCCTAGCCATAACAAATGAACAGAGGGGAGAAAATAAGACATATGAAAGAAAAGCTGAGCAAAGGAGTGATTCTCTCACTGGCTGTTCGAGATCTGTATTGTAAGCAGTTTCAGCTGTCAGCACTTCTTTGAGCTACCTCAAAGGGAAGAGGAGGTGGGGGGGGTGGGGGGTGGGGGGGGGTTGTAGTTTTATTTTTCCCCTTTTGAGGGTTCCTGTTTATTTGTACATGGCGCTGTTTATTTTCACGGTTCATTTGATTTTTTCTGGGGGGGGAGATTTTTTTTTTTTAAGACAGACAATGCAGAAGGGAGAGTGACGAGATGTACAGTAGTGTAGGTTCAGTTAAAGAAGAAGTTGTCAGGCTTCAAGCCGTGAGGTGGGGCTAGGGAATAAATTGTCAGCCGTCCCCCCCTTTCTGCTTTTCAGCCCACCCCCCACAACTCTCCCCGTTACTCCTCCGACCCTCCCTCCCTCCCTCCCTCCTTCATTAAGTATTGATGTGGGTAGCCATACTTGCCATCTCAGCCTATTAATAATGCATGGCAGGTGCTGTTGATGTGGTCTCTCACACTGAGATTGAGAGAGGCAGGAATGGCAACACTGTGCTGCAGAGTAGCTACAGCACAACCTCCGTCACACGGCTGTGCAGCTGGGGGGGGGGGGGGTAGTCTGCATCTGCCCTGGTGAGTTTATGGCAAGCTGTGACAGCAGCTCCTAGAGATGGATATACAAGGTAGCATCTTACTCAATATCCCGGAGCTTTTTTTACATAGAAAAGTGCCTTTGTCATAAACAACTGATGGATGAGGGTGGGATAGTGTATGAGCCTTGTCTGCCACTGCTCTTTTATTTGTTTTATTTGTGTTGTGTGTTTTATTGAAGAAGCTCACACCGTTCATTCAATGACTCACAGGTGCTGCTGCAACAGCTCATGTGAGTCTCTCGCTGTTTGTCTCTCTTGCACGTGCAGGTTCTTCCTCAAGTTCTTCCTGAAGTGTAACCAGAACTGCCTGAAGAATGCAGGGAACCCTCGAGACATGAGGCGTTTTCAGGTGACACATGGCTGTCTGAATGCCCACACTACAGTACACCACAGCTCAGTGTTTATAGCGGACAAGAGGAACACTCCTGTCTTTCTTCATTTCTTTTTTCAAGGCAACGAACAACCACAGCACAATCTCCCTCCTTTTACATAATAAGAGAAAGAATTCAAAACATTTCTTTCGAGTGAAATGTCCAGAAGCCGCAGAGCATAAATGCTCCAGCATTACAAAAGAATTAGTAAAAAAAAAAAGTCCCGAGGAGTCCGAGAGGAATATTGCGACAAAAAAATGTTAAATTCTAAAACCACATACGTAAACACCACAAACAAAGCTGCAAAATGCCTCATGAGACGTTAAGTAGACGTGAACCCATTAGGAATTCTAAACCAGAGTTTGTATTTGAAAGTTCTTCAAAGCATCTTTCTGCTCTCTGTTTTGAAATCTTTACAGTTTCGGATGACTCTTAACTGCTCTCATAGCATTGTTTTTAGTGGCAGCCAGCAGCTGGTTTCAGGAAAAAGCTCTGAAAATCCAGCGTACACGTGCTTCCTGTTCCCTCTGGAAGCAAGGCTCGCCGCTAGCAGCCATCTTGAAGGAAGCTGGATGGTTATTTTGAAGCACCTGTCTAAATAAACGAGGAAAGAGCTATAAATTACATTTCAATGGTCACCGGGACATAAATAAATTGCATGTCTAGAATCACCAGTTAAATCTGAAAGTTTACACTGTTTACAAAGTTACACTTTGACTATGCATGAGCATTACTACACTATATCATGGGTTTGATTGATAGCTCCATCCTGAGCACCGACAATCACAGAGTTATCCAACCAGAGCACTTGAATAAATCCCATGCTAATGCATGTTATGATAAGCCAAATGCACTTACCTACATCTGTACTATGGTATTAAGAAGCTGAACCTTTAGTGAACCTCAACTTTGCAAATGCATCAATGCATCAGAATAGCTGGCAAAGGTGTGGTTGCTGATTGGCTCTTCAGGGCAGAGACAGGGCAACCATCACCTCTGCCTTTAAGGAAGTCTCCTATAAATGACTATTCAGGATCCAGGGTGTAATGTCTCTGGTACAGAGATCAGCTGGTAAAGGGCCTGACATTTCTCCCAGAAGCTGGTGGAAACCAAACCATTGCTAAAAGGAGAGTGATCCATGGCTACTGCATATCATGCATTTCCAGCTATTTTCCTAAGTGGCAAAATAATTAGTAATTCCAGGTTTAAACTAAACATAAGTGACAAATATGTGCAAAGCAGGCCAAATTATGTTAACCCCCCCCCCCCCATGCAAAAGTCCAGAACAAAAATTGAAGTAAAACTTATATAGTGTAAAACATACTGTTCATAAAAGAAGTGAAGTGATAAAATTCCTGTATTGATGCACAGCCATTTTTAGTGATTATTCATATAAAATAAAATATATTAACTAGTTTTTATGAAGTGTAAATAGGAAATATGACAAAAGAAGTGTAAACAGTAAAAGTCTGCTCTTAATCCACATTGTTTTTGCAAAAACTCTTAATGCGTGTTCAGCGTAATCACAGTTATTGAAGCTTTGTAAGAATCTGCATCAGTGTGCCGATTAATGTTTTTGATCGTTTGTTCCTTAGATTCTCTTGGTTTTCCCTTTCTCAGGTGGTTGTGTCGACTACGGTAAGCGTGGAGGGTCACGTCCTGGCCGTCTCTGACAACATGTTTGTGCACAATAACTCAAAACACGGGCGCCGAGCTCGGAGACTGGACCCCTCAGAAGGAACACCGTCCTACCTGGAACACGGTATTAAAAGCAAGAACAGAAACACCTAGGTCCTCTCTCCTATCTTTCTTTGTCTTCTTTACTTTATTTCTCTCTCTCTATGACTCCTCTCCCTCCCTCTCTGAACCCCTTCCCCCCTGTCTGGCTCCACACTCAACCCTTCCTCTGTCTCCTACTCCACTCCCCTCCAACCTGCTTTCTTTCTTATCTCTCTCCTGTTTCCTCCTGGATTCTCACTTTCCTCTCTTGTAGGGTTTCTAACTCGAGCTAAGAGAGGAGTGAGTGGTAGCTAGTGAGTCTCTTGTCTCTCCCTTGTGGCTTGCTCCCCTCAGGTCTCTGCCTCTGGGCCTTCTACTCTGCCTCGCATAAGCACTATGTGTCTTATGAGGTCTGTTCTGCTTAAAGCCAACACTGGCTTTATTTCCTCGGAGACCTGCTTTTATCCTCCAGCCCTCCATCACTCCCCATCCCTCAGGTTTTCAAACACACCCATACACATACTGAAAAGCCCCCTTGCACACACATACACACCCCCGCATGCACAGTCAAACCCAAACCTTTAATACTTCATAATGACATGTGCACATGATTTAGGAGCCTGCACTGATTCCCAAGTCCCTAATCCAGTTATTTTCTCATTTCGATTTCCCAGACATTGAATAAGAGAAACATATTTTTTTTTCTTTGAGGAAAGTCAACCTCAGGGATGATAATGACAAAAAAATAAGAGGGGATTTACATGATGGCCTATAGTAGATTGCATTAAGATTGAATGTTATGGTTAAGTCTTTCTAATGACTATTCTCCAGAGGCAAGGTGGACCACTCGTCCCTGCGACTGGTCTCACAGGTGATTAGAAAAGTTCATAAAGATGAGACATATTGGAGACGTCAGCGAGACTTGGATCTTACACATAAAGGAGAGTACACACAGTTCACTAACAGATGTTCCCCGTGTCGGAGAGATTTGTTTGGGAATTTCTTCCCCCTCTGATTTTCTGTTTTCCTGGTGATGGGAGTTAAAAGGGAGGAACGAGAGGAATAAAAGAACAGAACAGAGGGTTACAGGGAGAAATGTAAATGTGATGAAAGAAAGGGGTAAAAGTGCCTAACAGTATAAAGAAAAGATAAATTGATTAAAAAAAAAAAAAGAAAGAAAGAGGACAACGCTTTCTCCCCCCCTCCCCTCCCGTTCTCTTTCTAGTGTGGGTTCAGTTTGTGTGCAGGATACGCAACTTTGGGGCCCATTTCAGGCGGTAATAGATGAGCAGTGCATAGAGTTGAACAGATGGCACCGAGGAACACCCCAAAGTATAATCCTATCACATGGATTCACGTTCCACCATCTGGTTAATCCACACACACACAGACATAAACACACACATGCACATCGAGCGCACATAATATCAGCGGCTGTGAAAAGGAGGCATCTTAGGCCATGATTACGGCCACAGATTGCTGCTTGGTGAACGCTGATCTCTGCAGGCGTATCGGGGGGCTAAATATCATTCCAGCTTGTTGGGGAGGATCAACAGAACAGGGAGTCAGGCAAAGAGCAAAGGCTAGGCTGCAGGGAAAAAAGTCAGCCTAGTCTAAAGTGGATTATGCCGCTTTACAGAATTACAGCATGTCTGACAAGCTGCATATCTGTTAAGGAGAGGAGATTTAGCTTGTATAAACATGTATTTTCCCAATGCTGTTCTTTTCTTCAATCACATCCAGTAATCTCTGAGTCCATAACACCAACAGATAAGGTCAAAAAGCATGTTGAATGGCAGTTATTGGAGATCAGTTTATTGTTGTGATTCCATGTACTTTGCCTGATAAGATGCAAAGAATATCCTTTAAGAGAAAACGCTGGGAGCTCATGAAATACAATACAAATATAACAACCAGAAGGTGGAAGGAGCCCGTGTGGTCATGAGCTCCACGGTCAGACTCTGAGATACAGCCTACCTACGCAGATATATGAAACAGACAGCTGAGCAAGAGCTAAGTGTTTGGTTAATGAAGGCAGTGTATTCAGAGGGCAGAGCTACTGTTGGCTCTGCTCTGTTCCCCGGTCGCATGGCCTTTGATCAGACACTGAGCACACCTGACATTTACACGCCCGCACGCTTTGCCACGTGTCATAAAACAAGTGCACCGCTGCTGCCCTCACACACAGGGCAGGGGTGATATTTAATAACGGGGTGAATATAATCACTCTGATTAGTATTCCTCGCTTGCCCCCCGACCCCTGGGAGAGAGGCAATAGGTGATATATGTGTGTGTGTCTGTGTGTGTGTGTGTTAAAGAGAGGGGGAGACGGAAAGCGGAGGGAGACTGTACCTGCTGCCAATAGCAAAGACCGTTTAGGCTGTCGTTAGGTTAGTTAGCATCTTATATATTATCTGTTTTTTTGCAGCAACCCCCAGCATCAAAGCCATCAGCCCCAGTGAAGGCTGGACCACAGGGGGCGCAACAGTCATCATCATCGGGGACAACTTCTTTGACGGCCTACAGGTCATCTTTGGAACCATGCTAGTCTGGAGTGAGGTTAGTCACAGTTTGGGGTTGTCTTTGGCTTGGGAGCCAAAACAAAAGTCTGCTTTTGACCACTTACAAGTTACTGACTTGGTGTGGGCGAACATTTTTTAAATGCTTAATTTTGGAACCACTGTTTTCACATTATATTCAATACATTATGCAGTTACTGTTGCTCAAACGTGGCAAAAATACCTTTTTTATTTACCAGTAAAAAACTGAAAATCCCACCACAGCATTAGTCATTTGATGATTTTGTAATTCTTTTCTAGACTAAGAATATAATCAGATGCAACTTGTTACTCACGCTGCATGAATTATAAATAAAAAAAAACCCTGAATGTAACAATTCGCAAATAACTTTATTTAGCTGAATTGTACCAAAACTGTAGCAAATGTTAAGTTGTTGCCAGCAACACATTTCCAAAACAAAATGGGGATGGGGGGGGCAAAAATCATATGGAAATGCTGGGTAATGATAAATAAATAAATAATCACCTAGAGGAACACGTGTAACAGTGTGTGATGGTTTTGTCAGATAAAACAAGACTCCTTAAAAAAACGATCTCCTTTATTTTAACAGAACAAAGCATATGTCGTTCTTGAGTCGTGTTCAGCAGTGCTGCTTGTCTGAGGACCTGTATCGAGCAAGAATAGGACAACATTTGGCTTTCACAACTACTCGGTTCCCAAACACTTACATCGTGCTGTTAAAAGAAAAGGTGATGCAACACATTGGTAAACATGTCCCTGGCCCAACTTTCCTCAAATGTGTTGCTGGCGTCAAAGCCTGAAATGGGCATATATTTTTCAGCAAAGCAAAACAAATCCTTTCAGTTTCAACGAAACCATAGGACACATTAATGCTCTTCCTAAATAAATATAGGGTTTAATGAATGGAAAAATCATTTCAGTCTGTTTTTATTTACATTTTACACAGAGTCCCAGCATTCATGGAAATGAGTTCTAACTGATATAGTAAAAATAATAATTACTAAATAATTAATACATGTTTGCAGGACTATAAATGCATATTAGAAACGCTTAATAAAATGAATAGAAGGCTACTGTTTTTATTGTTTCTTTGCAGGCTCTTATTTCTGTCATATTGCTACTCACCTCTCTTCCTGTCTTTTAATACGGTAATATCTTCCTACTTGAAATATGTTCACATCGTACAGTATGAATCCCTTTGTAAGGAGCATCTGCTACATGACTAAAATGTAAATGGAGTCTATGTGTGAAACTGAAGGTCAGTGAGCAGCGCAGCTAAACAGCTTTCGCTTTAGTAAAGGAATAATTCTATAAAAAGCTCCTATATTATCTCGCTGAGAGGTGAGTGGGGCCAAACAATGCTAGAATGAAAGCCTACCTAAGTGAGCAATGAAAAGGACAGTTCGAACAACACACACACACGCACAGGCGCGCGCGCGCTCACACACACACAAAGTGCCGGCAGCAGCAGTGATAGCTTTTGAGCACTGCTAGTTTTGAGTGCTGGTTCACTACAGTGTGCAGGAAACGAGCACTCAGAGAGGTCTCATCTGTGTTTTGTCTTGTTACCGTTTTCCTTCAAAGACCCTTCAGCGTGAACACACATACGTGGAGAGTGGGCTCATCAGCCGCACTAAGTGAGCCTGTTTAAGACACAATTGTGCTTTAATGTGACTAACGGCGGCTTCAGCTGACAGACACAGAGACAGGGGCAGCAGAGACAGGCGCATTATACATTTACTTACAATGTTCAATAGGCGTACGCAGAGGAAAGTGTGTTTTATTCATAAACAGATAACTGCTTTTGAATCCCTCTTACAGAGCCCATGTCAGCACTGATAACCATCCTAAGCCTCACAGTGGCATTGCCTTAGGCTACAAGGCCACCTGAGGGCTTCTGCGTTAACGCATCATTTTCCGGCTTATTATACAAAGAAAGAAAGTCAGAGCTGCAGAGGAAATGTCCGAGATGAGCCAAGAATAGTCCCCTGTGCAAATGTTTCGATATGAAGTATCATCACATTAATCTGCCTTCCCTTTCTCTCTCTCTTTTTTTTTTTTTGTCTGTAGCTGATCACCCCCCACGCCATCCGTGTGCAGACTCCACCCAGACACATCCCCGGGGTGGTGGAGGTCACACTCTCCTACAAATCCAAACAGTTCTGCAAAGGCACACCTGGACGCTTCATCTACACAGGTAGCTTCACACTAACGTTTACTAATGACACTAATTTACAGCCCCAGTCGGCCAATATGCTGGCTTCTCTGGTGCAGCGTTCTCCCAGTTTCTCTCAATTCTATGAGCAACTTGTTAAGAATCAGTTTAAAGCTATAATCGCATAAAAAAAATTTTTCACACACTGACTTTAAATTTTATTAAATCTATGCTATAGCTGCTAAAGTTTTTGTTCGGTATATAAGCTGTCATTTCTCCAGATGGTTTCTCGTGAAAAATGTGCATGCTAAGCAACTTAAAATTCAATAACGCAACTCAATAATTCAGTGGAAAAAGCCTGCTGATCAGAGGAGGAAAAGCATTTGCCCTCTTTTACGGAGCAGGTGAAGGTCAGGGGGAGGTTTAACCTTTTGATTGGTGGGATTATTGAGAATTGACCCTGTCGAAGGCATGATTCAGAAAGGAAGAGGTCTGAGCGGAGTGTGTGATATTTGATGGCCAGTGAAGGGGCATGAATAGCTTGAATGTTACACCAGAGTGAAAAGCCGCAGTGAAAAGAGCGGCAGAGAGAGTGAATGTGAAGCGGTGATTAACCAATGCAAGGCCACAGGTCCTCTGGGAGACTGTGAATCACATAAATCTGTCTGTAATCTCAACCACTGATAGACTTAGGCTGTAAGCCCCGGCTGGAATTACCAACATTTGACAAAATCACAATTGAGGGAGCGTGTGTGCGTCACATTACTAGCATGCGTTCCTTGCATCTTGTGTATGTCCCAACTACTAAACAGAATCCATGTCCATGCGTCACAGTTATGACTGTGTTTGTGTACTTGTGGGGAAGACTGCAATAGGATGCCTGTGTTTGTTTGCACGTAAGTGTGAACATAGTCCAAGTGCACACATGCAGTTTGACAAGTAACTGCATTACTAAGACACAGGGCAGATGGGTGGGCAGCCTTTGCCATGCCAGAGCTGTCCAACAGCCCACAGTCTGCCAAACCCATAGAGCTGTGTGTGTATAAGTGTGTGTAGGTGTGCATATGTGCGTACGCAGCCTTTTAATGTGCCAGACATGTGGGAACCGCATGCATAAACGCCCTATCGCTTCCCAGCCCTCTAATCTTTCACCTTGTCACATTCACTTATTCAAAACTTGCTTCTTTGAATGAATTCATCCTTCTCTCACTTTCTCTCTCTGTGCTTGGCTTCTGCGGAGGCACATAGAAGAATCTCAACAGGTGAGGGGTAGCAAGAGGTCATCCGCTGGGGGCCGAACACATACACTGCAATGCCGCCTGCCAAGAGCTGGCATCTCCACAGTGACAGAGTCAACTGTGTCGAGGCGCAGACCCCAGTTCTACTTTTCACACACTTCAGCCACCCTCATGGGTATTTGTACCTCTCACATATAGGTTTTTTGTCATTCTATTTTTCTCCGAGCGAGGAGGAAGCCTGCTCACATTTAGTGGAGGCAAAAAAAAAATGAAGGGGAGGATGAGCAGGGCATTTGGAGCAGAAAAGCAATCGATGTGAGTGGAGAGACAGAGAGGTGGATGAGAAAGAGGAGAAAGACAGGAGCGAGGGATGGAGGATTACCATGGGCCATGTTGCCCTCCTGGGTCTGTTTGGCACCAGTTTGAGCCCAGTTGCCAGTGGGTACTAATCATGGAGGATTGGCAGCACTGCGTGGCAGCTGGCAGCCGGCACATACACACACATCAACACAGCCCCGCACTCACAGACATGCATATACTCATATATTACATGTGCATGCACGATCACACACACATGCACACTCTGAATTACATTGGGGACAGCTGGCATTGCTAATCAACTTCTGCTGAGGAGAGGAAAGCGAGCAGCTCACAGACCTAATTAAGTCAACACATACCCAATACTGCTGCTACTGCTGCTTTGCAAACATACCCAACACACACACACACACACACACAAACATACCCACATAACCCTACCTATAGGTTTATCCCCTCCACCCTTCTCTGCATCATTATTGATACTCTAGAACCAACCGCCACCAAATGAAAAAGAAGAGACAAGAACTTTTGGTGCAGCGAAAATTCGAAGAGAAGCTATTACAGTAATGTGTCCTCTGCCGTCTCTGAGGACTCCTGTGCCATTAGACTTCAGAAAGCTCCAATTAGACTCATCAAAGGCAATTAAGCTATCCACTGATAAGAATAGAAGAATGTTTTTTTTTTATTCCCTGCTCTTCCTCTGTCTTTTTATCCCCTTATCCCCCTTCTGTTCCTCTCTCTGCCCTCTGCCTTACCCACCTTTGGGGCTGAGAGCTTTCCCTAATCTCCCTCGCTCTCGCCTGCTCTCTCCCTCCCTCTCATTATCAGGTCATTGCTCGCCCCCCCGCTCCCCTCTGTACAAATGCATCTCAATGTTTGGTTGTGTATTACCTTTCACTGGATTGCTGTCTTTGTAACATTCATCAAGGAAGCTCTCTCTTTTCTTTTCGGCATGCAACATAAAGTGATAATACTCCACCAGTGCGGCCTGTGTGTACGTGTACTCGTGTGTGTACGTGTTTGTGTGTGTGACACAAGGATGCCGGCCATAGATTGGGGGAGTTGATGAATCACCCTTGTCGTTCAAAAGGCAATCCCTCCCTCCTCAGTATGCAGCCTTGTCTGCTTAGTGCTTCCACTACAGCTTCTGCTGATATTAAAAGGCTCTGCTGGCTCACATTAAGGCTGGCACCGTGCGCACCGACACGCATCCGCGCACACGCACGCACAAACATTAGGGGTAGTTTTTCAGCACTCAGTGCAGATTAGGTGTGTAGGAAACATCACTCAGTTGCGGCAAAGAGGAGCAGGAACAGTGAGGGAAAAGACAAAAGTCAAGAACAGAATTTAAACCAGCTGCTGCTGACATCTCTCTCCGTCTCTGCACGCCTGCCTGTGTGTTCCAAATTAGTTTTAGAACTGTCAGTTGCCTCTCATTTTATACACCGCAGATGCCGTAGTGTAATATAGGTAATGTCAGTAAGTGTCGCAAACAAGAACGTGCACTGTAAAGGTTTTTTTGTTTTTTTTAGCTAGCTCTAATGAAACTATCCCACACTGTGGTGAAATCTGCTAGTGATACACACTGAGAAGCATTGGTTTAATTACAAAGTCTCAAAGTGCTTTAAATTTGTAAGTATATGTGATCCTGGTTGTGTTGATATCGTGATTTCGGAGCAACGTGTGTGATAATCAGCGAGGAAATCTCCTGCACATGTTTCTGCATAAACAAATGTAACATTAACATAGACAGATATAGTCTCCATTCATATACACACGTGAATCACCGCACGCATGAGCACATTCACACATCACAGATGCACAAACGCGGCATGAAGTCATCTGGCAATAAAAGTGGGGTGCAACCACGGGCTGGTCAATTACTCGTCTTGCTCCTGTTTGTGAATGCTTGTCTTTTATTGAGCTTGGGTGGATGCCTGCTGTTGATTAAAACGGCTGGTCTACAGCTGGAGACAAGGCCAGCTGAGATAGCTGCATACATTCACGTTTACAGCACACAGTCTTAACTGCGAGGAAATTCACACCTCTATTTGAGATTGAGATTAATTTTCTGCACCATGTGGCTTGTCTTTGCCTCTTTAGCATGCTCCGTTCTTATTACAGGAGCATCTGCTCTATGATGATGATGTAAATGAATTTTGAATGTAGATTATTTTGTTCCCTGCCGAAATGAGCGGCGTTCACCGGAGGGAATGATTTCTTATGTTTTCTTATATCTTAATTCAAGCGCACACTTTTCATCTGGATTTTTCAGAATTTGCATTCTCCCAGTGAGAAGCCGTGCTGTCAGGTATTGTTAACTGTCGACGTGCACTTTTTTGCAACAGATAATTAGAGCTTAGGTTGTTGTAGTATCCACACCTCCATTGATTTGTAGAATCTCTCTACACGCGCGCACACACACACATACATGCATTCTACTCCTCTCTCTCGCAGGCTCAGCCTCTCCTCTCCTTTAGGAGCAAAAAGCTCTACTCATCTGTTTTCTGTGTATGAATTTCCAGCCATGCATTAGTCTCCCTGACATGTTCAAGCGATGCTTTATTTAGCTTGTCGGATTCTGCAAATAAACGCAATCTCAGGGTTTATGGAAAAATGGATAAAAATTAGATTGTAAGGTATTGATCTGGATTGTGAGTACTTGGTGGGGGTGTTGTGTGTGTGTGCGTGTGTGTCTGTGTGTGTGCGTGTGAGTGAGCGAGGTGGTGTTGGACGTGGGGGGACGGGCAGCTCTCATCTGTGTGTGTGTGTGTGTGTGTGTGTGTGTGTGTGTGTGTGCGAGAAGAGGGTTGGGGGGGGGGGGGCACAAATGAAGCCGTAATTCAGGGCTATTGAACCCCCTGCCACTGGCGGCATCGATCGCCAGGCAGCGGTTATGAGATCACACCTGAGCACTGGAGACTGCAGAGGGGAGGGAAGGACGGGGGAACTGTGGGGGTGGGTGAGAGTGGGGGGGGGGTGCCGAGAGAAGGGGGAGACGAAGGAGTAAGGAGTGAGGAGGAGAGAGAGAAACAGAAGGTTGTGATATGATCAGCTCCTTACCCGCTGTCTGAGGGCCTGTTAAGGTGTTAACATCAAGCCTCAGAGCCAATTACCTAACCCTGCAAGTACACTACCCACTCACCTCCTCACACTCGCACTGTTGTGACACAGAAGGAGACGAAGACAGGGCAACTGGACGCTGGCTGTTGTTTCCCCTCCTCCTACTCTGTGTTTCCAGGACAACTCCACTGTTCTGACCTCTCAATTATCCCTTGTCCCTCCTCCACCTCCTACTCTTTGCACCCCAAACATCCACCCCGCTTTTACTCCACCCCTAAAGCTCGAACAGCCCCCGCCCTTAGCCCCCCCCCCCCGCCCCTAGCCTCCTCTCCTCCTTCCCCCTCACCCCTTCGTACACACTCCCCCTGCGGCTCTGTGGGTTATTATAGTGAAATATGAAGCGATGTGGATTCTAGGCTTCATGAAATTTCCATGAGCATTGATCTGATCTGATGTGGGTGATTGCTAGGTGAATCCCTCCAGTCCAGAGCTGTTGCTCATCTATTCATTTATTTATGGCAGTTATGTTTTACTGGCTTTGATTTGCTCTTCTGGAGAGCGACAGCTAAGGATTATAAATATACCTGAATAGGAGAGTGTGCTTGGAATCCTGGAGGGGAGCAGCACACCACTCCTCCTTCCAAGTTGGAAAGTTTTGTTTTGTTTTTCTTCTAGCATTAATTTCTGGTGTAAAATGTGAGATATTGAGCATGGATATAAGGGCATAAAAAAAACCCAAGACAATCCCCAAAGAGACACAGGCAGGTAGTTAGTGATGTGCGTTGTCCCCCACATACTCATCTTCTGGTTTATGATCCTTGAAAACGAGCAGAGACAATATCGCTTCCTCTCTCAATTACCAAAATTGTCTCTTTATTTGTAATAGGGGTATCTATGTATGTCTTGGGTTTTTATGCTATTGTTCACTCGAGGCTCATTTGGCACATTGTGGAGAACTGATAAAAAATTCATCATAAAAACAAAAGCCTTTGAGACGAAAGAGAGGATGTTGTCGGAACAATCCCCTCCTCAGACTGCAGGCCTAATCCAGGGCAAATCCTCCTTAAAGCTTTAGAGAGATCAGTGAATGGGGAAGTAATGTCAAATATTTGTCCTCAGAAATAATTCATGCTTTATTTGTTGCATGTGATCACCTCATTGCTTTGGCTTATTTTATCAGTGAACCAGCTGGCCTGTAATGTGTGTCATTCTCCGTAAGCCGAGCCGGCCTCTGGCATCTCGACTTCGACTTTTCCATCTCTTTGCTGTCTTTGCTTCTAGCTATTCACCTTTCCTTTCATTCACTCTTATGGATTGCTGGAATGCTCCACTGGGAGAGCTGTCCAAATACGTTTGTGTTGCCAAAACAGAGAATCACCCGTTCTTGCTCCTGTGCTCTCTTTTTCGGTCTGTGTGTTTGAGCGGGCGGCTCAGGAGGAGACGTGGTCACTAGAGGTCCAGCAGGACAGCTTGTACTCATAGCCTCTAGGGGCCTTTTTCTGGGGGCCGCCTAGTCAGCCTGGCTGCTCAGATGTGAGGCGAGCAGGGCATCAGCCCCCAGGAAACGTCCAAGCTGCGACCCACAGGGGAAACAGACGGACGGCACAGACACATACAGGCGATTCTCACTCATAATGGCTGCTTTTCTTTTTTCTTTCATACGAGTACACTTTAAACCGCATGCATTGTTTCAAACTCTTTCCAGAAGCAGCATCTTAAAGGCCATAGCACAGAAAACTTGTCAAGACTGTGCATTGACCCCCCGAGGCAGCTCACAAAGACAGGAGAGAGAGAGAGAGAAAGAGAGAGAGAGACAGTACATTAGGAATGAATTATGTGGAGAGAGCACTTATCCAACAATCCTCCTCTGAAGTGTTTGTACTATAAGCCTCAGATCTTCATTGTATTTATTCTAATGTTTAAATATTCATGGTAAACCTTCTCATATTCAATTACCGTAGCACGACCACAGCATGCAGAGAGTGCTTTCTCCCTGCTGCCTGGATGATCTGACTGTGTGCGTGTGTGCGCGTGCGTGTGTGTGTGTGTGTGTGTGTGTGTGTGTGTGTGTGTGTGTGTGTGTGTGTGTGTGTGTGTGTGTGTGTGTGTTTAGCTTGTTCCCTGGAGCGATCAAGCCTTTGTTATATTGGAACCAAGCTCTGTAATTGCTTATATTAGTCGCTGATCAACGCAAGACCACAGGACACACACACACACATACGCACATACACACACACGCACACACACACACACACACACATTCACTTTGCCTGATTCCTGACAGTCTTTTTATTAACCACCAAAGCAGGCGACAGAGAGAGATTCATTACATCACAGGCAAACAAAGACACACACCAGACCTAATAGAGAACACCCACATTTTCAGCGTGTTTAGTTTAATGTTGAAATATTCATGTAAAGCTGCGCTGGATTCAGTCATGTCTACTGTCACTTGCTTCTCCCGCTGTATCTCTCGGGTGCTTTTGAACATTAGGTGTGTTCATCATTAAGGATCAAGCTATAAATGTATTTTTCCCTCTGCCTGTTTCTCTCCATTTTCTGCTTAGCGCTGAACGAGCCAACCATAGACTACGGCTTCCAGAGGTTACAGAAGGTCATTCCCAGACACCCCGGAGATCAAGAGAGATTACCTAAGGTACAGTGCCTCTGCTCCTCTCATGTATCTGCTCACGCTAGTTGCCAAGTACAATAATTTTATAGGAATTTGTCTTGGGAACACTGGTACAAAGATGTATTGAAAACTTCTTGAGTTTCATATCATATATAGATATACATGGCACAAGGACAGCATGACCTCTCACACAGAGGGATAAACCTGTATGCTACAGACAGTAGACCATACATGACACTATGCACTCTGCACATAAACATTTAATCATATGTTCATGGTCATTTTCTGTTCAAACAAACACTTTATTTGTGCAATGAATGCACAAGCGACTCTATTCATCCTTCCACTGAGTATAAGGTCATTTAGACTGGCAAAGTGGGAAGAGGAAAGGGATAGATGGAGAGAGGAAAAGAGGGAGAGAGAGGGAGGAAAGGAGGTTGAGAGGAAGAGAGAGGCAGAAGCAGGTTAGGTGATCCATCATAGCTGTCCAGTCTTACCTCCTGCTGGGTCAGTGGATCGAAGTCAACCCCGGGTGGACTTTATTACTTCCAGCACACACACACACACACACACACACACACATCCACAATGCAGCACATACACACACACACACACACACACACACACACAAATGCACACAGACTTCTCTATGCCTTCATGTGCACACACATACACACTGAGTGGAGGGAAGTCACCATGAGGCAGAGATGGAGAGCACAGGTAGATGCAGAAGGAAGATAGAGAAATCACTTGTCCTCACTGTGTGTCATGTCTGGTGGATACAAGACTTGTCCCGGTGAGTTCTGGTCTTTAGCCTATCAACCCCCTGTATCTTTCCAAATATCTTTGTATCCATCCATCTCTTTTCCTCTCCTCCTCTTTCTCCCTCGCTCGGTGGTGTCTCTTTCACTTCTAAATGAACAGCAGTAGCTGGCAGGCCTGGTTGTTCATTTCGGCTCTATTGATTTGTGCCTTTATTGAGGTAATAACAGTTTGTTGACCACGTTTCTCTCAACTGTTGGCCTCAATCATTAGAGAGGGGCAAGAGAGGGGCATATGCTGGCAACTTCTTGAGCTACAAATGCCCATTCACAGCTACCTTGGCAAAAGCCTCCATGTGGTTGTTCTTAGGTCAGTTTTTAAAATGTATTCTGTCATATTGACACCCCCCCCCCACACACACACACACACACGCACACACACGCGTGCACCCACACTGTGGAGAGAACAAGCAGGATATATACCAATGCCTGTTCTATCTCTGTATGTTGCGATAATGATCCAGTGATCCAGCTGAAAACAGCCCCCATACTGTGCTGTAGAATAGTCAGGCAGTCAGACTGAGTGGGGACTGCTGGGTAACCAGACTGCAGGGTGTTTAGCTAAGGCTGCAGTGTAGCTGGGGGTCTGGGGCTGGCTAATGAGTGACCGCCCTGCCAGACGAGGCCAGGCTCTGCTCTGGATCAGGTTCCCCTTCCTGTTGACGTCTCTGTGGGCCTGACTTTACGGGAAGAGACCCTGCGCCCAGGAAATGGTCTCCCCTTACAGCAGCAGAGCTAGGGAGGCAGCACGGCGCTAACCACATTTATCTGTTTATCAGAATGACTCTGGAGCGCTGCCTAATCGCGTTTAGCTACTGGACAGATCCCTTTGCTAACGAGAGACTGATAGGTACAGACAGGGCACAGGAGTACAAGAGAGTGATTAATAGAGAGAAGGAGAGAGGAGGAGAAGAGGGAGGCGAGTGAAAGTAGTTTGGAGGCTCAGGTGAGGAGAGAGTGAATTATAAACGAGGGGATGCACAGACATAATAGACCTAAGGAGAATGAGCAGAATGGCTGGTGCAGAGAGGGGCAAAAAATAATTTAAATAAAGTGACTGAGGTTACACATGTCCTCCCGGAACACCGTTACACTCCAGCTGTAGATCTGTTTGTGTCCTAATGCCTCACACTTCCTTCATTTCCCCTCTTCCCCCCTTTTCCTCCTCCTCCTCCTCCTCCTCTCTTTCCCTTCATCCATCCATCTAACTATCTAGCAATCCCTGGGAGGCATGGGGCGTCAAGGAAAAGCAGAGAGAAGGAAGCGAGGAGCGGTGCATACATACTAAAGAACCACTTACCTTCCTAGGGCCTCTACATCTCTCAATCACCTCAAGCAGGCCTCCTTTCTGGTCTCCCCTCTTTCCAACTCTCACCCGCCTCCTCCCTCTCCGCCTCCTTCTCTGCCTCCCCCAGATAGTGCTAGTAATGGGAGGTTAACACAGAGGCAGCGCTCCCATTATTGAGTGAATTTAGCACCTCGGACAGCGCTCTACAATCTTTATTGCTTTGCTGACCCTCTCGTCATGTCCTGGGCGTGCTCGACAGCCTCCACATGTGCGTGGCTGCGTGTGTGGTTACACTCGTGTGTGTGTGCGATATGAGGTCTGATTGAAAGGCAGTGTGTCACGGAACAGAGAGCACACATGCTCCAGGGCTTGTTCACAGCGAGGGATACACTCAGGAGAGTATAACGCACAGCGTGAGTGTGCGCGAGTGGAAGAGAAAGAAACGAGGAGAAGGTTGGAGGGGAGGGGGCTGCAATTTTCTGGTTGTCGCGCCTCCAGCATATATCCTGGCCCCGGCACATTAACTTTTAAAAAGGGTTTCGTAGGACTGTAGGTGTCTACATCACACACACACATATAAAGACTGCCTGGAGTCACACACTCATACACTCAGGGAGGAAAAAGAATAGAGACAGAGAGAGCAGGGAAAGGGTGGTAAGCGGTGGAAAATGAGTGTGGAGAAGCTGCGTTAGGATAAATGTTTGATGTGGGAAATTCCACTCGGCGGTTTTCACCTGAGCAATGATGTTCTACATTTATCACACAAAGTGGATACAGGGCTATTCACTCGGATCATTACCAGGGTTAATACAGGGCAGGAGACGGGTGTGTCCCAGCTGACGAGGAGAGTTGTATAGCTGTCAACCTGATGATATGTTGTGTTAAATGAGATTGATGCGTGATCATGTGCGGTGGATTCATGATCCATCAGCGACAGGAGAGAGAGAGATGTGGAAGATAGTTGACTGATAGAGAGATATAGGCTCATGTTTTATTCACCGATAACAGTATCTTCCCTCTGCTCTCCCAAACTGCCCAGCTAGTAACAAAGTGCTGGGATAGGCCCATTTCTCTTCCTCTCCCTTCCTCTGTCTGCCTCTTTCCTCTCCCTCACACTCTCTGTTCTGCATTCACAGCATAATGTACGAAGTGAAATGTAATAAAAGTGACTGAACTCTTTGAGCCGCCACACTTGTGATCAATCCCCTTCCTCCTTCTGCGCTTGATTGCAGGAGGTGATTTTAAAGAGAGCCGCAGACCTGGTGGAGGCCTTGTACGGGATGCCTCACAATAACCAGGTAAACTCACACACAGACACAGAAACACAAACAGCAATATCTCCTATTAGACAATATTATGTTAGCGGTTCGGACCAGTGGCGGCATCGAAGGCGCTCGTCTCTGCTGGTGCTGAAGCACCCTGCCGTGTTCACGCAAGATCTGAGACCTACAAACATACAGATTGGAATATGTTAGCGCTTTTATCAGCCCAGAGGAGGAAGGGGTATTAGGTGCAACGACAACTAAATGTAGAGGGTGGATATGAGAGTAGCGAGGGAGCACAGAAGGCAGATGAAGAGGAGGAGGAGGAGGAGGAGCGGGATTAAGGCTTGACTCTGAAGGAGGAAGAACACAAAACAGGGAGGAAGAGGCAAAGCTAAAGGCTTGATGAGTCTGTTAATGAGCCTTTCCTCCATTTACTGAATCAATCCCACTGCTCCCAGTGACGGCTGATAAAAACTACTCAGCTCTGCTAGATTTACATGTGCAGTATCTTGAGTGGAGATCTAGCATTCTTGTCAGGCTATAAAGCCTACATCAAGAGTATATTTTCCCTCTTCTCTTCTCTTCTCTTGCTGACCACAGGTTTTTTTTTCTTCCTCATTGTCAGGAGATGATTCTGAAGCGAGCAGCGGATATCGCAGAGGCCCTCTACACAACAGTGCCGAGAGGGCACAACCAGCTAGCCAGTCTTGGCAGCAGCTCCGTTCATGCTGGCATGATGGCAGTAAACTCCTTCACCGGGTCAGAGGTGGCGCAAACAGCCAATCAGGGTGAGCAAAGGCAACAGGAAACAATTTGAGTTTATTATCATGGGAAAAGGCGAAAATGTTTATTTTTGTCCATTTAGGGATGATGTTAGGGGGAAGAGAAAAAAAAAAGCTTGATAGAGATTTTATTTTTCATGTGGGAAATTTAGAGTGATTTAAGAGCATGGGGCAAATAAAGTCTGAAAAAGGAGGACAGGCGGAGGGGGCGGAGGAGGCAAGGTGGCAGCAAGAAACAGGGAAAACTTGAAAGAAAGATGGTGAGAGAGTGAAGAATGGAGAAAAAGAAAGCCATGGATGGAGTACGATGGAGAAATATGAGTGGGTCCTAGGGGTGTGTATATTAGACTGGGGTCGGCCCCTGTCTGACAGAGAGAGATGTGGGTGCAGTCAGTGGTGATTCATCACATGTATCAGGGGAACCAGAGGAGAGTGGATGGACCAGCCTCTGGATGCATCTCAATAATTCCAATGAGCTTCCTCTGCCCTTCATCTTCATCTGGAAACATTCTTAACCTATAGTTTGTTTCAGCTTCATATCAGATGAAAATGGGAACCTAATTAGGGAAGAGCAGAGTAGTGAGGAAGCAAGACAACACTGGTGACGACTAGCTTTTGCTGCACTACTAGAGAGTGGAAATTCCTCATGTTCAGTTCCAGCTGTTTTTTCCAACTATGTTGTCATGTTAAGCCTGATCAGCCACAACATTAAAACCGCCTAATATGCCGCCTAGTGCCTAATATTGTGTAGGCTCCCCTTGTGACATCAAAGCAGCTCTGACCCATGGAAATACCCATGGGACGTCTTGGGTGTCCTGTAGTACTGAGATGTTGACAGTGGGAGATTTGGGTTGTGCAGAGGGGTGATGCACCTATTTATGGCACAGTGTGTGTGTGTGTGTGTGGGGGGGGGGGGGGGGGGGGCC
>JAVDPK010056312.1:0-19943 GCA_034780415.1 Cichlasoma orientale
TGTGTGTGTGTGTGTGTGTGTGTGTGTGTGTGTGTGTGTGTGTGTGTGTGTGTGTGTGTGTGTGTGTGTGTCTTTAGCAGCAGTGTCTGTGAGAATGAGTATGTGCCTTTTGAATGTTTGTTTTCATGTATGCATACAGCCAGAGAAACTTAATTCATATTTCTAATAATACTGCCAGGAACAAAACAGACTTACTCTTTTGACCAAATCCATTGCTGCACTTAAGATGTGTATAGTAACACCTGACAATAGTTGTTTTGGTTTTAATTGTTGTTGTTCTAATTATCATTAAAATATAAAAGTATAAAAGCTAGTATTTAGATTGTTTCCCTCACTGATGAAGCACTAGGTATGATCTTCATTTAACTGCTAAGTGCATCTTTATGTGTGTCCTTTTATGTGTGTTTAAGTGCCAGAGGCATCTTCTATTGCATCTCAAAAATGTGAAAATTACAAACAAGGTATTATTATTATTATTATTTCAACTTTGATTAAACCACCAATCAATGGGTTGACAGTGCGGAGGACAGTATTCCAGATGATGATCACGCTCCATTAGGAGGATGAGTCACAGAAGGTCAGTGCTGAAAAGGCTGGCCATTCACAGATTGCTGTATCAAAGTGCAGTAGTGTAAAGTTTACTGGAAGAGAAAAGTGTGGCAGGAAAAGGTGCATAAGACAGAGATGACCACATCCTAGAGAGGATTGCTAAGAAAAAGTGATTCAAGAACTTTATAGAACTTCACAAGGAGTAAACTGAGGGTGGCGACAGTGTAGCAAGAGCCACATGCACAGATTTGTTCAGGAAAGTAGCATGTTCTGTCAAATCCAAAGTCAACACAGCCATCTACCAGGAGATTCTTGAGCACTTCATGCTTCTATCTGCTGATGAGTTTTATGGAGATGCCGATTTCCTTTTCCAGCAGGACTTAGAACCTGCCCACAGTGCCAAAACTACTACCATATGGTTTGTTGACCATGTTATTAGAGTGCTTGATTGGCCAGCCAAGTCGCCTTATCTGAACCACATAAAATTCTATGGGGTATTGTCAAGAGGAAGATGAGAAGCTAAACGCCACTGCCTAAACTAACCTGGGCTTTAAACTGACACCTCAGCAGTTCTGCAAACTGATCATCGACATGCCATGCTGCAGACGCAATAATGTGTGGTAAAGAAGCCTCAACCAAGTACTGAGTGCATAAATAGACATACTTTTAAGAAGCAGGATGCTTCTGTTGTAATTTTTTTCTTTTTTTTGTTGATTTTAGGACATGATAATAATTTAAGGTACTAGATTTCTGATTTTCATGAGCTCTAATCTATAATTATCACATTTAAAAACAAAGGTGACATAGTACATCACTTACTTACTCATTAAAAAATGTATTAAAATTTACAGTTTTGAATTAAATTATGACAAAAAACTTACACTTGCACTAGTATGTATCACAATTTCTCTGCCTGTGTTTCCTAGTAAGCAAAGTTGTTTGTTAAAGCAAGGTGATTGATACATCATCCACCATGCGCAGTGCTGAAAGCCTCGCTTTAACAACAGAGCTTTAACAGCAGCTTTTAACCATTGCTCCTTAACAGACATTTTTTTTAAACTTTACTATTCTATCTCATTTACAGTGTCTTCGTTCATTACTGTGTTTGCATCTGGAGATGCCTCACATACACCGCTTCTGCCGATTTGTTTTTGACAAATTACGTCCAATTACTTTTTTACACACCAGTGAGATTTACACACCATATTTTTCTGCTCCACAAGTGTGTGTTGTGACTGACATTCATCTTCACTCCATGATATAATGCTTTTTATAGGCTCAGTTTACCACAATCTCACCTGATTTCGCAGCAGATGTTATATGATGCGTTAGGGATCATTCTCATTGCAGGACTTTGTTCTATTAGACTCCATTCCTACAAGATTGCTCAAAGAAGTCCTGCCATTAAATGCTTTAATCTTAAATATGATCAGTCTATCTTTATTAATTGGCTACATGCCACAGGCTTTTCCAGTGGCAGTAATTAAACCATTACTTAAAAAGCTATCACTTGATCCAGCTGTCTTAGCTAATTACAGGCCAATCTCCAACCTTCCTTTTCTCTCAAACTTCTTGAAAGAGTAGTTGTAAAACAGCTAACTGATCATCTGCAGAGGAATGGTTTATTTGAAGAGTTTCACTCAGATTTTAGTATTCATCACAGTACAGAAACAGCATTAGTGAAGGTTACAAATGATCTTCTTGTGTCCTCTGACAGTGGACTCATATCTGTGCTTGTCCTGCTAGACCTCAGTGCAGCGTTCAATACTGTAGACCACAATATTTTATTACAGAGATTAGAGAATGCCATAGGTATTAAAGGTACTATGCTGCAGGGGTTTGAATCATAATTATCTAATAGACTGTTGTTTATGTAAATGGGGAGTCTTCTTCACACACAAGGTTAATTATGGAGTTCCACAGGGTTCTGTGCTGGGATCAATTGTATTTACACTGTACATGCTTCCCTTAGGCAGTATTACTTTTCTTTAATTTCCCTTATGGAATCTTCCTAAAGGGATTAATAAAGTTTTTATCTAATCTACTCTAATCTAATCTTATTTTTTCATTTATCCCTTTTCACTCTATTTATACCCGCACTCTGCATTTAATCATTAGTTACTATTAATCTCTGGCTCTCTTCCACAGTGATTTTGTCCTGTCTCCCTCATCTCACCCCCAACCGCTCTTCCTGTTAAAAGGGAGTTTTTCCTTCCCACTGTCGCTTGCTCATAGGGGGTTGTTTTGATTATTGGGTTTTCTCTTTAATTATTGTATGGTTGGCAAGTGCCTTGAGGTGACTGTTTGTTGTGATGAAGCACAATACAAATAAAATTGAGTTACTTTGAATTGAATTGTTATTACACATTTTGGATGGATAAATTTGATATTTAAGAATTTGCTGCTTAAACTCAAACATTTATGCATTGAAATGTCTGGTTGCTTACTTTAAGAAAAACTCTCTTTTATACTTCATTAAAACTTAAATTATCTCATGCTTGAGATTAGGACTTCCAATCAAATCTAATATTGATAAAAACTAAAGGAGGTGTAATGAGAGCATTTTGAATATTGACAATGATTTCTCCACTATAAAAGAAGCTTCAGTAATTTTGCTGATTAAACGGACTCTATGATTAGCAAACTAATGGAAGCCATGGAAGTAGTTTCACTTTATTTGTTCTGCTTTCTCTTTTGGATTTGTCCTTCAGAGAAAGAATTCTGTTTAATTGCTGTATATGCCTTTATCTTTCCTTTTTTACTATTTTACCGTTAACCTCCATTAGAACTGCATTCAGTTTTCTTACTTATAGCTTTACTCACCTGAATAAGTAGATTCAGAACACATATTTGCCCTAACAATACAAAATTGAACCCACAGACACAGACACTTTGCTTCCTAGATGCTTGCCTGTAATAGCTACTGTATCTCAGCACCAAAGGTAAAACAGCTGGGTATTTGGGTACTGACAGTTGTTCACAGGGTTTACTTGTCCTGGTTACCATTTATTATTTCAAGAATCATATTATTCCACTAATTTCAATTTTGAAAAATGTTTTAAAAAATGAACATCTGCACATGCAAAAATGAATGCTAAACAGTATAACATACTTATAAGTGAATTAGAGATAGGTGAAAAAAAAAAAAGGGTTTTTGGCTTGTTTTCATCATGGCCACAGAGAAAGAGGTTACTCAACAGTTTTTCATTCCTCGATGGATCTCAGTAAATTAGTCCAACATCTTTACCTCTATCTCAACATAATTACCTCAGACCAGTTACTCTGATGTGCAGTCGCTAAAGTGGCTTAGCAGATGAGACTGTAATGGGACAGAGAGAGAGAGACAGAAGCACAGATAACAGTATGCCTGTAAATCAGTATCTGTATGGCTGTGTGTTTATGTTGTGTTGGTTGGACTGGAAAGCAGAGCAGATGGGTTTATAATGAGGAAACAGAATGATTCTGATAATGATGACCAGATAATTATACCACATCTGAAGAAGGGAGGAAAGCAGTGGGAGCGTGGAAGTGGTGGTTTAAAAAAAGAGGCTGAAATGGATGAGAGAAAGAAGAGTACATTTACACAATGAGGGGTTAAGAAGAGATGGATGTGTTTCATGAGAAATGTGAAAAGAGTAGAGGAAAGAAAATGAGATGAAAGCAGGACACTCCACTGAAAGAAAAAAAAAAAAACGAAATGTCTCTTATGTAGGTTCAAGGTCTGTTAAGGTCCTATTTTAAGTTGAGTAATGCTAACCTCCTCTGTTCTGAATACTGAACATGTTTTAGTGCAGTTTTTTTGGACATGGAAACCTTTCACAAAAAATACAAACTTAATAATAAATTCCTTGCAGATCTATAATTAAGCTACATATCAGTCAGACCAGTTTCACCTATTTATAATAATATCAGCTTTTTCTTAATTCCTGGTTGAACTTAGCTGTAAGATTCCACCTGAGTGGCATAACAAATTACCTAAATTCACTTCAGTTAAATTATATTCAAAAGCTAGCATTAGATGATTGCAAGCTATCACACATAAAAGTGCACACCTCATGAATGCTAATTTTTATGCGTTCCACTTACACGCACTCCTTTTTTCCCCCATCACATTTGTGATCCTTTACACCCAAAAGCATGCACACAAATTTACCATCATCTAATATAGCTAGTGGAGAGCGCAGATGCTAAATATAGAGGCAAACTAAGCAGAATATCAATGGCTCTCAAGATCATACAAAACAGTCGAGCAGTGATTCAGATAAGACAGGATAGGTGGAAGGCCTAAAGGTGGATAATGGGAAGTTTAAAATAGGTTTACCATGAAAAATGCCTTATTTTATTCAGTATATTGATCAACAAATGCTTATAAACATATGCACCATGAAGCACTTTAAAAATTTAATTTTTCCATGTTAACAATGACTTATAGGAACAGAGTGAATCGTGTAGCTTTGAGGTGTTGTATATGTGAATGTGAACTGTCTGTTTTCAATTGCACCACATTCAAATGATAGATCTTGCTGTTGGTAAGCACCATCATTTATGTTGTGTACTACCTAGTTCTATGTTGGACATCTTTGAGCTTTATAATATTATAATAGTAATTCATAATGGTGATTATACTAATTTATTAGGCAACTAGCCTAAATCTTGGGAAATTAAGAAGACTCTAGAAAGAAGTATGTGTATTATACAGTGTTATAGAATGAGGTTGAAGTTATTCATTCAAACAGTGTTATGACCTTCATTTATTTTGTTCTGTTCACCTCCACATTGTCCTTGCATTTGTTTCATCATTCTTTGTTTACTCTAGGCATTTGTACATGAGCAAAATTGCACATGCTGCTGAGTTATGATGAGCAAAATAAACACTGACCCTTGAAAGGTCAGAGAATCTAAATGGCTGCATGAATTTCAAATGCAACTCGAAACAACGAACATGTTTCTATTTATGTGACTAATAAGAACAACATTTAGGGGGAAAATGTATTAAAAATTGAATTGTTTGACAAAAAAATAGAAGAAAAAATCACTTATGTATTGGAGATGCCATCCAGTAATTCTATATATCAGATGCTGGAGCCCTTCATTAGCGGCTGATGCAGAGTAACTGCAGTGAACTGGTGCTGCGTGAAAGGAAGAAAGATGTTTTCTTCATCAAAAGAAAAAAGGAGCAAATTAAACAACTGAATAGCAAAATTTTGTAATTCAATGGGCTCTACCAGTAATTAAATTGATAAGATGAATTAAGTAATTCCACGTTACTAATTATAAATACACGTTGGGAAATTATTACTTTAAGATTGCAAATTATTTTTGACTCCCCTAAGACCCATCAGAGTTAATACATTTTTTTTGCCCATTAAAATAGGCTACTTTAAAATGAACCACAGTCTTTTATAAAAGCTGTTCAGCTAAAGTTTGCTATAATTTTCTTCACCTCATTTAAGCCAGCAGCACCAGACATAAGGGACTTAGCTGCAGCAGGATATCATAACACAAGGTATCCTCTTGCGTATTATTGTTTTGATAGTAGAATACAGAAAAAAAAACAAAAAAAAAAGTGTTGAGCTTAAAAGGTCACAATAAGACTGTCCAAAAGTGGGACTGCCGTTCATGAAATGAGATAATTAATACTTTTAATGTCAAATAGGCAGTGTTGTGTGTGCTTGCGTGCAGTCAAGTAAACTGCAACACTGACATGTTATTCATGTTGTAAGTACCAGTGTAGAAAAAATGTCTTCTATGCTGTCATTGCTCATTGACATGAGTTTTTAAAATCTGCAAGGAAAAACATGGTATCATCTTCATTATTGCCATTGGTAGCCTTTTGGTGTGCATTCATCCATCTGGAAAATGCCACATAGAGTGTCTACAAAATGATCAGCTGTCCCACTGTTGTGTCACATTGCTGTTCCATGTCTTAGTGATGAGACGCCTTTGGGCCTCTGATGTGAGTAATGATTTTCTAATAACCTGCAGCATGTTAGCTCAGCTGGCTTGGGAACTGACTGCCAAAGTGTCTACATCCTGTTTGATGTGCACGTCTGTGTGGTTGTGTACTCAACCAAAACACAGAAGTACACACTGTCATTTTCAATTTGATAATACTTTGATCAATATTGGAAGAATTGTTAAAAAGTGACACAATTTTTGCATCGCTGCCCACATTTTGTGATGCCAAAAATATTCTTAGTTCACGCATTGAAAATTCATGTCATGTCCTGACTTCTAGGATTGTGTTTGCCATGGATATAATATAGCATCTTGAAATGTTACTTTAAGAAGGCTCTTGGTATAGATTACCTTTGCGATAACAGAGAAAATACACGCTAACGATGAAAGAATTCCTTCTTCTTATGACCTGAAAGAATTTACTGTATTCTAACTGTTAATGGCTGAGATATAGTATGACTGAAAAGTATATAATAGGTTTACAGAGTAGTCACAGTAATGCTGTGGGAGGTTTTACATTTATTTGATGATGATGGGTTGAGGCAGTTAGGTTTCTGACCGTGGTTTTTCTTATTTGTACTAAAAACCCTCATAGGCAAAAGGTAATCAAGTTTTAGATTTTCTATAATGGCAAATGGATTGTCTTTAACTACTTTTGCAAGAAGCTTTAGAAATTACTCAAACTTCCTGCCTTTATAGCATGAATAAAATACTCAAGTGAAGTTTTCAACAGCAATACACCAATCAGGCATAACATTATTACCATCTGCCTAATATTGTGTTGGTCCCACTTTTGGTGCCAAATCAGTCCTGACCCGTTCACTAGACCCCTGAAGATGTGCTGTGGCATCTGGCACCACGATATTAGCAACAACATAAGTCCTGTAAGTGTGTACAGCCATCTCTGTACTATTGCAGGTCTTTACCTTACAATTTAAAGTGCCTTGAGGCAACTGTTTGTTGTCATTTGGTGCTGTATAAATAAAATTGAATTGAACTGCATTGAATTAAGTTGTGAGGTGGGGCCTTCATGGATCAGATTTGTTTGCCCAGCACATCCCACAGATGTTTGATTGGATTGAGATCTGGAGAATTTGGAGGCCAAGTCGACACCTTAAACTCATTGTTGTGCTCCTCAAACCATTTCTGAACCATTATTGCTTTGTGGCAGGGCGCATTATCCTGCTGAAAGAGGTCATAGCCATTAGGAAATACATTTTCAATGAAAAGGTGTACACAGTCTACACCAATGCTTAGGTAGGTGGTATGTGCCTAAATAACATCCACATGGATAGCAGGACCCAGGATTTCCCAGCTAAACATTGCCCTAAGCACTGCCTCTGCCGGCTTTCCTTCTTCCCATAATGGAGCCTAGTTCCAGGTGTTCCCCAGCTAAGTGACACACATGCACCTGGCCATCCATGTGATGTTAAAGAAAATGTGATTCGTCAGACCAGGCCACCTTCTTCCATTGTTCCACGGTACAGTTCTGATGCTCACATGCCCATTGTTGGCACTTTCAGCAGTGGACAGGGGTCAGCATAGGTACTGTGACTGGCCTGTGGTGATGCAGTCCAATATCCAACAATTGCGATGTACTGTGTATTCTGACACCTTTCGGAACCAGCATTAACCTTCTTGGCACTTTGAGCTTCAGTAGCTCATCTGTTGGATCCGACCACACAGGCAAGACTTCACTCCACACATGCCTTGGCCGCCCATGACTCTGTCGTTGGCTCGCCGCTGTTCCTTCCTTGGACTACTTTTGATAGATACTGACCACTGCAGTCCAGGAACACCCCACAAGAGCTACAGTTTTGGAGATGCTCTGACCCAGTAATGTAGCCATCACAATTTGCTCAAATCCTCAGGCTTGCCCATTTTTCCTGCTTCTAACACATCAACTGCAAGGACAAAATATTCACTTGCTCCTTAATATATCCCACCCACTAACAGGTGCCATGATGACGAGATAATCAGTGTTATTCATTTCATCTGTCAGTGGTCATAATGTTATGCCTGACTGGTGTATTGCTTGCTGAATAATGTTCCCTAAAGGGAAACCAGTTTTCTATTGTTTAGCTGTCTGATTTGTACACTGTGTCAGTCCAGACTGTAGTATTTATTAAATATTTCTAAGTATTTAACAGATTCCCATTTATGATCCTTTAAGGTTTAAACCTGCTGACTCGGATAATCCACAGCCCTTTCCTGTTCAGCCCTTGATGTTGACATTTGTAGTATTGATGTTACATTTCTTAAAGGTGCTTTATACAAGTTCAGAACCACTGGACTACAGACCAAATGGACACATTGCTGGCACCTGCCCCTCCCTTTACATTTAATTTACAACCACTCAGAGAAGGAAAAATTGGATTTGCTCTTTGTCCCGCTTATTCTCCTAGACATAATAGAGCTAAGTTGACATCAGTATGAGGTTTTTGACAATTTTTTCATAATTTGTTATTTGAGCTCTGGAGAAATGGCCAGAGGTAGTGCAAAAAATTTGACATGGAGTGACAAAGGAGTGACAAGAATCCCAATGTATAAATACACTGGGATATTTTATATATAAATATATAAAATTATATCTAGAGTTAAATAAAATGGAAAAGAATAGCACCTGTTTTTCAGTTAGACACATGGTGTGAAGCAGAGAAGACACAAACTGTGAGACAGAGGAGAGATGAGCTCTTCAAAAACAGCAGCAAAAACACTGAGCTGAAAAAAGAGAGAGCTGTTGATCCACTTGTCTGTACATAGCACTTGATGCTCTATCAGTGTTCAAAATCTCACATATAGAACGTGTAAAAACGATTTGATTGATTACTATTATATGTGGCATACATGTTCTCATTCAGTTTTACTTGGGTTTTGGAGAATTGTTAGAACCAGCCACTGTCAGTCCAGCAATGAGTGACTGCTGATGTTCACAAAGGTTTGTGTGCAGCACATCTTCTTACTGGCTCCCGAATAAGCCTTTAGCTTTTTAAGTCTTTAGAAATTTGTCAGACACAGGTCTCTCTCAGTGTCTGTGTACAACTTTCCATTCTACTCCTACAAAACAAAAATGGAAGGAGACGCCAAACTTGTGTTCAACAGTACAAGTCTGTTATTTTTTTGTGAAATCTCAAGCAGGCAGCTATTATATTAGCCAAAATAAAACAACAAAACTCATGCCAAAAATTACCCCAATGGAACCAGCAACTGAAGGCCACTAGCATCCTAAAGTGTATACCTTAGTAATTGTAGAATATAATTACCAGTTATTTATTCACATTTCTCAGTAACTCACTCAGCTATCATGCTACGAGCTACATGTTAGTGCATGGTTTGTCAAATTTGTCAAATTTGGAGATATCTCTATAAACGTTTGAGGTCTCATCACTTTGAGGCGACTGCTATTGTAATTTGACGATCTCATTGTACATCCTGTGTAATGACAATGAAGGCATTCTATTCTATTCTATTAAACCGAATTGAATTGAAATCGTTTTTTTCTGCTCTTTTCAACAGGTCTGTGGAACCAGCTTGCTGTTCCAGCTCACTTTTCTGTCCATCTACCTGCCACCTCAGTTCATCTTCATGTTGAGTCTTAAACCTCAGAACACCAGATAGAGGTAGGCAAGGATTTATCTACAGCTTTAACTCTGGCATTTGTTGTGCTATAGCTTTAAATTGTTAAATTGTTAAATTGTTGCCTTTTGCAACTGAGGTTGCAAAAGGCGGCTCATTTGGGAGCTGCGACATTATTGTTTTGCTTTAATTACACGTGAAACATACATAAATAGTTATTGCCAATTAACTTTAATAAAACTTTAATGATCCTCTGGGAAATTGGGTAAGTATAGGATATTACATTATGTTTTAATTGATATCATTAGAATGCACACACACACACACACTTTTTTGTTATAGTAACTAAATTTAAGCTGTTTTCTTCCTCCTACCTCCAAGTTCAGCAGTAAGTGAAACATACTGCATGCCTTGCCTTTCTTATGCATAGTGAATGGGTAAACAAGACATGTACCCTTGAGTGCACAAATTCACATGTGGATGTAAAGTAATTTCTGTGTGTGTGTGCGCGCGCGTGCGTGTGTGTGTGTGTGTGTGTGTGTTTGTGTGTGTGTGTGTCACTATGTGATAAGAGTAGTGTTTTGTTCCATTTTGCTCTGCTTGTATTGCACACATATTAGGCGAGCTGCCTTAGGCAGGCAGACCGCTACGCCAAGCAGTGAGACTGCCCTCGATGCCCTTGATACAGGATAGAAGAACTGTAGATAGATGGATGAAAATCAAGAAGCTGTTATTGTAAAATATTTGCAAATTATTAGTTGCCACATGTCTGTTTTTGTTTGAAATGAAATCAGCCATGAGGTTTTTTTTGCCAATAACAATGCATATGTATTAGTTTACTTCTTTTAGTAGCTAAGATTACAAAGAAACATTATACTCTAAACAGTTCATTACTCATTCAATTTGATCCATCAGATTCAGATTTGTCCTTTGAGATTACACCTTTGAAGACAATATATTTTCCCCGAGAGACCTTTGTGTATGCAGTGTTTTTAATGCATACAATTTGAAAAAGACATTTTCAATCTCAATGAGACTTTTACCTGGATAAATAAAGGATATATAAGTTTTCTTTTTTTTGGGGGGGGGGGGGGTAAAGTGCATCGGTTTGGTGTCAGAAATACTGGATCAGGTCAGGGCAAATTTGAATATTTGAATCATTTTAAACCACCTGAAACAGAGCTAAAATTACTGTATATCAGGGAGATTTTTTGGAGTACGGCTGTACTAACACAGTATGATTTAACCCCTTGGACCACTGGGGACAAAGATCAGAAACCAGAAGTTACCAAGATGAACAGGAAAAGCTATAAAGAAGTAAATAGACCTGCAATTATCCACTCAGCATTTATTCTTCCAAGCAGACATTGGCTGGATAGTGAATGCTGGCTGTCCTTTGTACAAGTACAACATGGTATATCTATATTTGCTGTTTCTACAAAACAAGAAGAAAAAAAAAGCACTACCTGCTGTGTTACCTGTTCAGTTTCTAATGCATTTGCCTTTTTCCAGGGGCACAGAAAGTTCTGTTATTGGGTTTTCTTTCTGCTGAAAGTGTCAGCACTATGTGGGCACTGGCTGCTATCCAAAGTCTCATCAGAAAGGCAAGTCAGGCATTCAGTTAGAGCCATAACACTCTAACATGTTCTGGCAGTATAGGTGAACAATTTTCCTCAATAATATTGACCAACAGTATTTTTTTGTTATTGCTTTACATGTCACTTTTAGACTTCTCTTATATTTGTACCATTTTGAGGTCCTTGCTTTTAGATCCTTTGTCACTGCAAGGCTCTACATAGGAATTTTTTTCTTCAGTTTGGACAACAGAACACACATCTTTGTATTTGTGGTGCATGGAAAATAATGTATTTCATTAGAAAAGTAGTAAAACATAAAAGAACAAAATAATAAAGCTATTGTAAGGCCATTTGCCTTTTTCTATAACAAATTGCCTCACATTATCTTCAGTTTCACATGGTCAGCTAATTTAGATCTTGAACAGTGCATAGGAAATGTTTATTCAGTATGAGAGAGTCAGCAATTTTGTGTAAATGCAGTAGGGACAAAGTATGTAGATTCAGTACTTTCAGTACTGACCAGCTGGTTGTATGAGAAAACTAATTTCTTATCTGTCTAATTACTTTTAAGCTGTACTCACAAATATTCCCTTAAACCATGTAATATCTATGTTTTCTATTATTTTTTATTTCATTTCATTTTTTTATTTAATTTTATTTACAAACAACACTTTCATGTAACTTCTGATATGTTTCCATCTATCCTTTAAATTAATGCCATCTTATGGCCACAGTAAGCTATTGTCTCTATAAGCAGGCTTGATTCTACTTGACTTCAATTCTACTGAAATCTCTAATGGCTGTCATTTTTGATGGGCATGTCCACGTCTCATAAATAAAGGTTTGGGTTTATCAAGCTGAGAGGCCGGCAACTTTTACTACATATGCATTTTGAATAAACCCGTGGCCTTTGATGGCACACTGAAAGGAACCTATTGTGTTATACCAGCTGCTGGCACTTCTTTCACTGCTCTGTATGTTGTGTGAAACAGGGCTAGCATTAGCACATAAACACGAGTTCTGTTAACAGATAAGCTTTCTCTTACTGTCTACGCCTTTAAAATGTTACCAAGGAAAGTGTCATTGATGGAGTGAGGGAAACTGCCATGTCTGGCTTAATAAAACAGGCAAGTTGAACAGGTGCAGGTTACACCAGCATTTTAAAATTGGCATCTATGTAAAATCACTTGCCTGAATGTACTAAGTTCAACTACCGGTAGCTGTTTTGTTAATACAACACCTTCATTTTTCATTAATATTGTTTCCGTTAACCATGTCGCATAGGGCTCAAGCCTTTTTAATTCATCTGTTATTTTTTGTTATTAATATATTTTAAGTAGAAATAATATTTAAAAATTCTTCAGCCAGGAAGTAGTGTAGAAGATGCTTGCAGAGTGATGTACGAGGTTGTCAGCATAAAAGAATAAAGCAACAGAAAATCATGAAATGTTAAGGATGATATGGTGGTGGTGGTGGTAGGCCCAGAGCTACATTATTTATATTGTAGTTCATGTGCTGTCATTAGCTATGAAACAGCTGTTAAACTCTTAGTTGTGCAACCAAGGATAGGAAGAGGATAAGACTATATCCACAACGGAGGACAAGGTGAAAGTAATCCAGATACTCAGACAAACAGGAAGTCAAAACTAACACAAGATGTCAGAGGAAACTAGCTATCAACGTAAAACAAGAAACAACCCAAATGACACCTACACAACACAGACAAGAAAACTTACACTAAACATGAAACAGAGAAACACTGGGGAGGTAAAAATGTTAATAAACTTAAGACAGGAAGCAAAATGTAAAAGCTGCTTCTTTATTCACGAAGGGTCACCACAGCAGGTAGCCCAGCATGTTTGATTTGGCAGAGTTTTTATACCAGATGGCCATCCTGACAACCCCAAAGAGATCTGTGTCTCCCAGGATCAAACTGGGGCTCTTTTGTTTGTCAGGCAAATGTGTAAACCACTACACTATGGAGCCACCAAGACAGAAACTAGTATGCAATATCACTAAACTGAAAAAAGTCATCAGAATACTAAACCCAGCAGGAACCCACAAGTAAACCAACAAAAATTGAAAATTTTACACAATGGGGCAGCAATAAAGCCAAACAAACCAGAATTCAATATCATTAACCAAACCTCAGAAGTATAATGAACTCCAGGTACCAAGATCATTCTAAATCAATCAATCCATCAACCCGTCCATCCATCAATCCAGTTCAGGGTGGCAGATGGGACAAAAACAAATCCCAGCTGTCACAAGGTGAGTATAGACAGGTTACCAGTCCATCACAGGGCTATATTTGAGCACCTGTCTTCAGTTAAATAAGGCACAGATCAGCAGTGTGTGTACTGTACCACATTTCTGTGAAAAATTATCAGTCTTTCAGTAAAATGATCAGACATTTCTGTTTGATCCAACAAGGAAGCAAAGCCAACTAAGTGAATGGCATTGAAAAGTGTCATTTTCTACAGCATAACTGATATATCGGTCAGCCAGTATTACTGAGTAATATTAGACTGGTGATATTGCTATATCCATTTTGGTGTGTACATATAGTGTCTGATATGCAACAATATGAATTCATTCATTCATTCAACAGGACATAAATAAAAAGATACTTGTGGGTAATTTAGAAATGGCCTCATCGCACAGTTTCTCCAACAAAGTGTCCAAAACTGAACAGTTAATTGTTTGTGTAATTCACTGATTTTAGAAATAAGAGATTACAGTTGTTGAGTTCATAGTGTGTGTTGAAAAATCGTCTCACAATGAAAGCACAGTTTCAGCAAACTGGAAAGTTTGTGACAGCAAAAATTCCCTGATAGAAAAAAAAAACTGGACAAATCGGTGACTGCTCAATCTCACTGCGTAGGGAAATGATCTGTAACTGTGCTTAGTAACGGCACTTTAACTAAGAGAATGTACTTAATTTTTTCTACATAAATTGTTTCTTAATGCAAAAATGGTTAAACAGATATTGTGGAACACTACATACATTTTAAGAAATTTCATGTAATCTTATAACTGTAAGTTCTAATTATTAAACCCACCACAATGGAAAACAAATGAAAAAGAAAAAAGAAAACAGACAAGTTTAAAAGGTATAATTTTTCAATTGCACAAACAAGGTTTACTTGCTTTATATAAATGCATATTTATATAGTATTTATATTTATAAGTATCCTGTATGGAAAAAAAGAGTGTTTGAGTTTATTCAGCTGCTTCAGCTTCATCATGACACAACCTGTCTCACACAGTTCTTTCTGATGTGTGTGAGTCTGTGTGCTAAACTGTGACCTTTACTTGGTGGCAAGGCATGTCTTGCATTTTGTCTTTATTCATACTTGTAGGTATATACAACATGCCAGAAGATATCAGAGCAAAACCTAATAGATTTCTCACCCAGAGACCTTAGATAAATAGAGAATCTAAACATTCTATTGAAGCTTAGAACCATGACAGCCATGTAATTCCCTAAGCTGCCTCTGAAAGCCATAATATTCATATGTCTTCATAGCAATAAAACCATATTACCATATGAAGGCCATAGGATAATATTATTATCAGCCAGCTCTCTGAGTGTCTCTCTCCAGTGGCAGGGATCAGTTCAAAGCACAGCCCAAGGCACTAGTGCATGTGTGTAAGAGGAAGATAGTATGTGTGTGTTTGTATATACGTGTGTGTGTTTGTATCTGTGACTGAGGGTGTATGTGATCAGTTCCCTGAAGCGACAGCTGCACACCGAGCTCCTGAATGGAGAAAGCTTCTCTGTAATGACTACCAAGTGGCAAGCATGTCTCTCCAACCTCTTTCTTCTTTCTGTTCCCTGATATTATTTGCTTACCTTTACCTCTCTCATCAGTGATTGCATACTGATCAGCTTCTTTTCTCTATTTCACGTCCTCTTCTTTTACCCTTTCTCTCTTCTCTTCTCAGCTTTCTCATTTCAGTTTTACCCTTACCTTTTTTCTTTTTTTTTCCCATAATAATATTACTCTCCAATCACCATAATCCCTAAATCAGAACTGCTTGATACTGCCATCTGCAAAATGAGGCACATCTGTCGCTGCCAAACCTGTATAATACCTTGAAAAAGCAGACGAAAGAGGATGAGGAAAGCAGAAAAAGAGCAAGGATAGGAAGGAGCAGATGGAAGAAAGCATAAATGGAATCAAGACATGAAAAAAAAGAGCAAAAGAGGAAAAAAAAGATTATGGTAGATGAAGAAAGCATAAGAAAGAATCAAGAGAGTTGCAAAATGGAGAAGCCTAAAGAAAAGAAAGTATTTATATTGGATAGTGTTTCACATTAGGAAGTGTTTTTATCTCAGAACATAACTGACTACACTAGTGAGTATTTGGAGTGATCATGCTCCATATACAAAATCTGTTAACAGATTGAGTGATGGATGGAACCAAAAGATAAAACCATATGTCAATATGGTCTTTTTACTTGTGAACCTCAAGGCCACAGTGTCAGAAACCTGTAATATGGCAATAGGGAAATGAAGTGATCATGAAAACAGAAAGCAAACGTGGATGATTGTCTTTTAAACAGTTTCTTGACTTCAGCTAAATCGTGACACTAACATCTTGCGATTAGCTCTTTCAAAGTTCAATATCTCAGATTGTGATCATTAATATAGCAGTGAGCATTTTCAAGAGATGCAAAAGATATAGTGGTTTAATGGTGTTCTTAGCAGAGAATGAATTCCCACGCTTTCCATGTTGGAATCAGAGTTCTTTTATTCAGCATTTTGGCATCCACTCTGTGCAAAAATAAATGTTTGCACATGCTTTCAAATCCAATATAGTAATAATATATAGTAATCCAATATATTTCACAGATATAATGAAACTGGTTGTGGCTGGATTCTTCATGCTGGCTCTCATTTATATAACCTTTCTGGTTGTGAATGAAACAGTAAAGGACTCGGGAGGTGTGGCTCCTCTGACCATCAGCTTTGGTTTAATGATGCTGGTGCCCCATTGCAACATCTAATAACCAAAATTATTTTGGTTATTTCACCTTTTCTTTGGCCAATATGGCTGTCCTTGTTCTAGCACTAAAATCTTCATATCACTTTAACATCCTTGGTGGCTCTTTGGGAAGTCATGGTGATATTGGTTCTATCCATACTTGTCACAGCAATGAAATTAGTGAGTTTGAAAGAAAGAGAGAAAGTTTGAAATGATGAAATTTTACATTTCCAGAGCAGTTGCTACTCATGAGTATTTACCTCCACTTTACCAGAAGCCCAAAGTAGGAATAAAAGTTATCGTCCCCAGTCCGAGTCTACAAAGTGGACCCTGTTGCTTATTTCTTGCCATGAGAACCAGCAAAAGCATCATAAGTCAAACATGAAAATTCTAAAATTTAAATCAATATAAATGATATTCAAGCTGAGTTAATCATCATTATTAAGGAAGTAATTAAAGAATATAATAACCCAGTGATATATCTGTTAAATAGAGATAACGTGTGTGTGTGTGTGTGTGTGTGTGTCAGCTTGTATGGTTAGTATTACAGTAAACCAGAAGCCATGGTTAGTATTTACCACAAAGTACAGCACTGATGCACTGTCCTAGCAGCCGCAATCACGTCATTACATACCGTACTGACAGGAGGAGAACAGAGAGATATAAAGGACAATCTGAGGAGCATGGAGAGAAAAAAGAGGGAAAAAAAACAGAGGATGACTATCACAGAAGGACACAAGAGAACAATAATTAAAAAAAAATGTAAATGTGAATCAAGAAAGAGAAAGGAAACAGGAGCAAAAGTGTCATGTAACCAAAAAGCCATTAGCAAGTGTCAGTTACTTTCCCCTGCTCAGATCTGCAAGAGACAACTCTCTCTCTCTCTCTCTCTCTCTCTCTCTCTTTGTCTGTGTGTGTGGCCCAGATCCTAACAGTATAACAGCCAGTGGAAGTAGGGGTTGGCCAGGACAACTTTGTTTAGTCATCACCTATGTAAACAGATGGATATGTATAACTGTTGTGCCACTTTATGTATCTTTGCAGGATCACCAGCTTTTTACTATGCAGTTAGTATAGAAATACATAACATTGACCTTCTAATCAATGATATGCCGACAGTGACTTTGTTATTGATATTGAAATAGGGATCAGTAGGTATTGAATAGATAATAAATATGTAAACAGCATTTCAAGCCACTGATAATAACTACCAAAAATAATAATAATGTGGCAAGGTTAAGTGGGTTACCTTTGAAAAGTAAAGGCAACCAATTACATTCAGTCATGCTGGATGAGCGACTGTTTTTTTTTCTCTGACATTGGGAAAACTAAGGCTAAGTCACAAGGGCCCTGAGATCAGTCGGGGGGCCCTCGGCTACCTCTGGTTGCTAGAAACAAAAGTGTATTCTCCTATGAGTTAACAAGTGGTTGCCAGAGGTTGCATGAAAGATGCCAATTTGTCTGCAAACACTTGCCATTTTATTCTCTGAGCTGAAAAAGTGTGACGCAAACCAAAAATGGAGAATGCTCACCTTCAGAGTATAAGTTGCCTCTTACTGCTGCAACCAACACATTTCAAAAGACACAACTTTTACTTTGAAGACAGTCTGTTTCCAGTTTGCATTGCAGTTTTCAGAGTTTCACTTCAGCTTAGGAAGTTTTTTTTTAGTTTTGGCAGACAAAACAGTCTCTTCGGTGCAGGGTCGCTGTGGCTAAGGCTGTGGCTCAGGTGGTAGGGCGGGTTGTCTTCCAATTGGAAGGTCGGTGGACTGGACTGCTCCAGTCTGCAAGATAGTGAACCCCAAGTTCCTCCTGATGCATGTGTGAATTTGCACGCAAATGTTAGGAAGGGCTTAGGCATAGATAAATTCACTGTATGAATGTGTGTAATTGGATCAATGAGACTTTTAGTAAAAGGGTGACATATACAGTGCCGTGAAAAAGTATTTTTGCATCTGTCACACTTACATGTCTCAGACCATCAAGCAAATGTTAATATTAGACAATGATAACCACAGTAAACACAAAATGAAGTTTTTAAATGAAAATTGTTAAGGGAAAAAAAAGTTATCCAGACCTACCTGACCCTTTGTGAAAACGTAATTGCACCCAAATCCTAGTTCATCCTGGTTGTGCCACCCTTGGCAACAAGAACTGCAATCAACCATTTGTGATAGCTGACAATGAGTCTTTCACAGTCCTGTGTAGGAAATTCATTACCAAGCATCTTAATCTGATTTAAGTCCAGACTTTGATTAGGCCACTCCCAAACCACCTTTTTTTTTTTATTGCGCCATTCAGACTTGCTGGTGTCTTCTGGGTCATTGTCCTGCTGCAGGGTAAAAACTGATGGCCGGACATTCTCCTTCAAGATGTTTGGGAAGAGAACAGAAATCATGGTTCCATCAATCACGGCAAGTTCTCCAAGCCCTGAAGCAGCAAAGCAGCCCCAAATCATCATGCTACCACCACCATGTTTGATGTTCTTTTTATGAAATGTTGCATTAGCTTTATGCCAGCTGCAATGACACTCAAACCTTCCAACAGGTTCAACTTTTGTCTCATCAGTCCACAGAATCGTTTCCCAAAAATCTTGGGCATCATCAAAATGTTTCTCTGGCAAATGTGAGAAGAGCCTCTGTGTTGTTTTTGATCAGCAGTGCTTTTCACCTTGGATCTCTCCCGTGTATGCCATTTTTGCCCAGTCTCTTGACCTTAACTGAGGCAAGTGAGGCCTGCAGTTATTTAGATGTTGTTTTGTGCTTTTTTGTGACTTTCTGGATGAGTCGTTGATGCACTCTTGAAGTAATTTCAATCTTTGTCCCTACGTTAGGGTGAGGAATTCAATCATTCAGGAGAGACTTGGAGTAGACTACTCTACTACTCCAAATCGGAAGGAGCCAGTTGAGGTGGTTCGGGCATCTTAATAGGTTGCCTCCTGGATACTTCCTAAGTGAGATAGTCCAAGCATGCCCTACTTGGAAAAGTCCTCTGGGCAGATGCAGGACATACTAGAGAAATTATATCTCTCGGCTGACTAGGGAACACCTTGGCGTCCCTCTGGATAAGCTGGAGAAGGCGGCCAGAGACAGGGAGATCTGGGCTTATCTGCTTAGACTGCTGACCTAGATCTGAATAGGCAGATGATTGCTGGATGGATGGAGAAAAAACTGCCTCGTCTGATTTGTTTGAATATAAGGTGCGTGTTATAGTACGGTTGTTGTTATTGTGTTTGTTTATTTTCCGCATTTATTTTGGAACATTTCCTTTTTTTAAAACCACGGATCCATAG
>JAVDPK010056320.1:7190-19942 GCA_034780415.1 Cichlasoma orientale
CAGGAGCGTTGTTAGAAAGAGTCTGTAGTAACAGGCTCAGGGAGGGGAGGGATAGGCGGGGATGATGAGCAGCCACAATGACAGCAGCATCTCCGCTCTGTCGCCCCGCGCCTGTCAGTAGTCACTAACCGACTTGATTACAAGTCTGAAAGTCCGGTACTGACCGGGCCACGGTGCTCGCCGCTGAGCTACGCCCCTCGGTCTGTCAGTTTGGTGACCTACTTCGAGGCAAAAGTTCCTCCTTTTACCAACGGCGCGGTAAACTTGCTGCAGATTGGTGTTTATCTGGAAGTCATTTCATGACCCTTTTTTGCACTTGGGGTGCACGCCAGGAGAAGCAATGCATGGACGCAAGGTTTCCCTGGGGAGTATTAGGTAGGCCGTTGTATGAAATGTTTGTGTTTTGTGGCACTTCTGCCCCAGTGGTGGGGGTGGGGGTTTACTCATTCTGCTAGTCTGCTGCCAGGTGTTGCATTATGCGTAAGTAATCTTCTGTTTTCCATGTGGTCTCTGCGTGTTTGTGTTGCTGCATGCACTGCTCTCGTATTTCCTCCTGTAAACAAGCGCGCATGTCGTATTTTCATACATTTACATTCGATTATTTGCATTTGACCACAAAGGGCCTTTATGTCATCATGTGACACCACTCAGAGTACACACAAGCTGCAAGTTTTAACTGTTGCATGACTCCAGTTTTAGACCTAAAGCTTACACAGTGGCAGAGCCATTGCATAATATCGCATACTATAGCTAGCTTTACATTGAATGTGAACTGCGTGTGTATGTTTATGTGTGATCCTGTTTTGCACCCTGTGTAATATGTCAAAATATCTTTCAGTCTTATATTTGATTTTTAAAAGTACAGAAAAAACATTAAATTTTGAAATTTACAAATGTTATTACTATTCAAAAAGTATGTGATCATTTTGAATTTGATGATGCAACATGTTTTTAAAAAGCTGGGCCATTGGACTGGTAAACATGCCTCTGGCGGAATAGGCCCCCGGTCCTTCTCCTCCTCAGCCTGGAGCTCAGAGTCCATTATTTTAAAAAAGATTCTCAAAGTTTTGTTTGCCAAGTTTATCATTGTGTTGCGTCACCTCTTGTGTAAGTACTTGAGCGCCTACCAGATCAATTTTTGAAAGACAGCTGTTTTCACATTCTTGCTTGATATTGAAATTCAAATGCTTAACAGTTAGATGCCTCATTTGACTTTTTTTTACTTTCATAAAACCTCAAACTTTTTCAGTGGTTAATAGGTCTCAACTATGGGCAGGCTGGCTTAGCACCAAGACTCTTGGACAATGGAGCAATGCTGAATGTGGTTTGGCATTGTCTTGCTGAAATAAGCAATGCTTTCCCATGAAAACAGCCTGTTTGGATGGAAAATATGTTCCTCCGAAACCTGTGAATATATTGAAAAGTAAATGGAGCTTTCAGGTGGCCAAGTTACCCACGCCATGTGCACTAATGCAGCCTCATCACAATTTCTCACTTTTGATCAGTGTTCTGAGAATAGGCTGGGTGATCTGTCTCATCAGCCTGGAGCTTGATGTCCATTTTTTTAAGAATTCTGAAATTTTGATTGGCTGTTCCAGAGAACAGTTTCCCACTTTACCTCAGTCTGTCTTGTTTTGGTTTTTTTTTAATTTGTGTGGCCGACTTTTAAACTGCATGTGAAGATGTTGCAACAAAGTCTGATCAGTGTTTCTAAAGCCATCCATTACAGATTGATGTCTCTTTGTATTGCACTACCATTTAAGAAACTAAAGGTCACGACCTATCAATACCTTGGGGTATATTTCTTTTACTTTTGAATGCCTTTGCTTTCCGTCAGCATTATTACTAAAATGTATTCATCTTGCTAACGAGAACAAATTATCCTTGTATTTAGTAAGAGACCGACCACAATTACCTTCTCTGGGAAGTATGAATTATGAAAGTGTGTTATATTAGTGATAATGAATAACAATATGGCTCCTCTTGTTATATGCACCAGCGACTGTATGAAATTAATATAAGCATGCAGTGCTCTGGTCTAATATATTGCTCACACTCTCTCTAGCACACACATGCAGATTCTTTCCCGTCACATTCTGCTGTCATCTAATAGCCTACAAATTCCTCCCTTTTGTTCCAATTGAAAATATACGCTCAGTAGTCACAGTGTGAACGTCGAGGAAAAAAAACCACTTCCTCGGGATATTTTGGAAATATCCTGCAAAACTGTGCGGGCAGTTTTATTGACAGTTGTCCCAGTTAGTGATTATGAGGATAATTTTCCCCACAGTAACCCCACCAGCATCCTGAGAGGGACCCATCTGGTGCAAAGAGAAACCAGCTTTGTGTGTTGGAGAGCAGATCAAATGTATCACTGTCATCTACTGTATCTTGTAGCTATCCGTCTTTATTTGGCTTGGTCATAAAATGCCTATAAAGGGAAGGATAACTTTGAAATGAGTTCTCAACAGTAGGCTTGGACTGTTGTGGTATTGCCCTCAGTTGGGGAGAAGAGGAAATATGTGGTCTCATTAGAAATGCATTAGAGGGAAGGGAGAGAGGTATAGAAGTGGGGAGATGAGCTCAAGTTTTTATCTGTTAAACTCTGAGAGGGAAAATATTCACACCCTCCATCTCATGCTTGAACTGCCTTCTCTCTCACCCTTTCTCTCTGCCAGTCTCGCTCTGTCTCTCTCTCTCTCACGCACACACCAGTACACCTCAGTGACCCATTTAATATCAGCCACAAAACTGGCAACTGTATTCCCACATATTCCTCCTGAAAACACATTAATGCTAAAACTCATTCAAAAAATAATTCAGCAAGAAAAAATGCTTACCCGCAACTTCTTTATCAGTTTAATAACGTCTTTGCTCTCTGCCAGTATAAAGGACACAGATACAAAAGGATGTTGTGACACACAAAGACACTTTCTTGTCCCGTAATGCTCTCCTGTAACACACTGATTATTAGCTGTAACAGTGGTTCCAGAATGATTTTTCTCTGCATCTGTCACACTCTTTTCTTGTACATTAGTAGTACTAAGAAATAATAATACTCCATTGTGTAGCTTTATTAAAATATTAGGCAATGCCCCAATTTAACACTGAAATAACACTTTAAAAAAAAGCTTTGATAGTAAAAGTTACACTAACACCTATGTAGGTTGTTCCATATATAGCACCTGGAGGGATAAAGCATCTTGGCCTACAGACTAAGTTGTCAAATGAAATCATCTTTACTGAGCTGGCCTCATTCATGGAAGCAGGCAGGTTAACTGTAGCGTGCTGCAGCTTGTGTGTGCGTACTGGCACATATGCATGAAATATGGATTCATTTTCTTTAAGTTATGCATTTTATTTCTTTTCAGGGATAACCTGTGGAGTTGAGATCTCTAATATGCCACTTTTTGCAGACCTCACACCAACCTCTGAAGTCTGACCACCGAAGGGGATCCCAAGAGACCGCCGTCTCTTCTACCATGGAGCATGAACTGAGAAATGGCCTGTCCATATGGACCATTGTGGCCATTGTTTGTAACTCTGTGGTAGGCTTCCTCATCATCATCCTCTTTGTCATCCTCTACAAGGCCTGCAAAGTGCCCTCACACCAAGAGAAAGTGCCTGGATTCACAGCAAAGCTGGAGCAGAAAAAGGATGAACAGAAGTATATGCTGACTACAGCATAATCAAGACCCATAGATATGAACTCTAATGGATTTCAAAAATTAAAAAAAAAAAAAAATATATATATATATATATGCCATTATATTCCCTCACTATTTCCCTTTTGTGCTACATAAATCACTGTTTACATCTCTGCTTCTTGACTGTGCCAGTCAGTGAAGCTCAGAATAAGCTAACTGCATTAAGAGTTGTGGCAAGACCAACAACAACAAGCGGGCCCAATCCTCTTATCTCTGCTGTGCGTCGCTGGGACTGTCCATCTGTCAGTCAGTTTGGTTTGCTCAGCGCAGACACACCATGATCTGCTCCATTCCTTTTCAACCCGTCATCTGAGGCAACAGAGTGGATGTGGAGGACAAACAACAAAGTTAACTGGAAAGGAAGAACTGAGGTGACAAGGTTGGTTGAAAAGTCACAAACACACACAAAAAAAAAATGTAGCAATAAAGAGAAAAAGCAAAAGCAGCTGTGTTTTTTTTTTTTTCCTTGCTGCAGCACTAATGATGGCACCAACAGAGTGGCAAAAACACGACAGGTAGACACTAAAAACCCAAAGAAGGCAGAAAGAAGAAAGGTGTTGCTGGAGGAAGTGTGTCAGTCAAGACAGAGAGAGATAAGGTTGGGTTTATATTTGGTGGGGATGATGAAGTGCAAGGGAAGGATAGGAAAGGGGATCCTTTGATGTGTTGTTGACAGAAAAGAAGGCTCGAGGGCCCTGTTTGATAGTCTCCCTATTTGACACACGAGTCTCTGTTTCCACTGATCCAACTCCCACGGGATTAAATGCAACAGTAAAATGTGTTACTCGTGTCCTGGTGTGCCTCTCTTTTATTCTGCGAGTTTCTCTAAAGACTGAATAAGACGCTTATAAGCAGCTGTCATCAGAAATGACATGACTTCCAGAACAGAAGCAAATATTGTGTTTATTGTACTGAATGTTCTCCGGCTCTTAACTGTGTGATCAAGATTATGTTGAGGATGGAAGAGAGATAATCCCAGCTGCCATAGGGTCCCGAAGAAAACCCACACAGACACGGGGAGAACATGCAAACGCCACACAGAATGGTTCCCGGCCATGTGGTGGATTCAAACCCAGGACCTTCTTGCTGTGAGGCAACAGTTCTAACCAGCGTGCCACCGTGCTGTATTTAATTTACAGAAGATATCTGTGCAACTCAATGTAATAACAGGCAGTAATATGTGCTGAAATGAACACACTGTCGAATTGATTGGTCAGCAATGAATGTATGAATCATATACATTAAAATGGGGCTTATTATGTGTGAAGATTTTTACATTTCTGGTCACTGATCCCTGCAGTGGGTACTGCAGCTTCCTCTGACTTTCAAAGACATGCATGTCAGGTTAATTAGTGATTCCAAATTGTCCATAGGTGTGAACGTGAGTGTAAATGACTTTCTCTGTGTTGGCCCTGTCATAGAATGGTGACCTGTCCAGTGTGTACCCTCTTGCCCTATAACAGCTGAGATAGGCTCCAGCAACCCCTGCCATGACTCTGAATTGGATAAGCACTTAAGCAAATGGATATTTGGACAAAAAAAAATAACAATAGGAGAGTCCTTCAGTATCATTGTGAAATATGCAGATTTGTTTTACGTTTGCCAGACAATGGGTTGAAGTCATCTTTGGCATTGGGTCTGTTTTTTCATGGACTAAATGATTAGTCGAAGAAGAATAGCTGATCTTTAAAATAATAATTTGCTGCAGCCTCACATATAATTACTATTGTCCTCTATGCCATGTAACATTCGCAGTTTATTTTGTACCGACAATAAAATCATTTACTCTTGTTTCTAACTAATGTGGTTTGCAATCAGTGTTGCTATGCCCTTTTGGTGTGTATTACAATCATTTCCCCTCCAAATTATTTAAACATTAGTGCTTAAATTAAAATAACAATTGACTTCAGCCTCCTGCACTGAAGTAATCAATGTGGAACACTCTGACCTCAGCGGTGACCCACATGCTGTTGGTAGTGAACTACAAATGTGTAATTCTTGGCTTGCAACCACAATCCAGCATCATTGTAATGGTTTGTGTGTGTCTGTGTGAGTGACAACATCATTGCACAGTGTTTCATCTATTTCAGTCATAGTTTTTCTCTGTTTGGCTGTAGTACACAAAAAGGCAGTGATGGAAATAACTGTGTACCCTTACCTAAGTACTGTAATCATGCTAAGTGCAATTTTCCCATTTTATCCAAAGCTTCTGCTCTGAAGAATTAATAAAGAGACGTGAGAATATTTAATAGGCTAAATTATTGTAGATTAAGCCAATTATATATAAAATAATCAGGGGTAGATCCACCTTCTCCATTTTCAACATACAACAAATACATTATTAGATCCTTTGTAGCAATAATAATTCAATAATAGGAACTTTTTTGGTTACATATGTAACACTGGATGCTTAGTTTTTACTGGAATAATTATAATTCATGGTGCTTTTACATCTTAAATGCAACATAAAAAGAGGACATTTGATTTTCGCTGATTTCGTTTGTTTTATGTCTCTAGAGGTGAACAGCTAACAGGATTAAAAAGAGTCGTGGATTTACCAAATCTTGTGAGATGAGATTAAAACTCTACGTATATATCGGCTGCATGTCCGATTAGTGTGCGCTTCAGAAACAAAAGCTGTGATTACATGTGTGCACATGTGTAAATACATTGGTTTATGGCACATGTGAGACAGATGGGCTGATGATTTGAAGCCGCTCGTCAGCTGCGTGGTGTTTATCTGCTTCACTCCTATTTATCTGCCTGCCAGCTTCTCTCTCTATCTCTGTCTCTTTGGCAGACTTTCCCTTATTTGTTTCCCATCTGACGAGACGAATGCCAAAGTTCGGCAAACTGGCCAGAAAAGATCCAGCGATCTACCCCACAGTGTGCTGCTTGGATGTGAAGGTCAGCACAGTCTGACTCACACAGCGTATGAACCACTGCACTAATGTTCCCTGGTTTTCAAATGTGATTTTCTCTTCAAGACCACTGAAGGAGTTCACCGCTATAACTGACCACACTTATTATCAATAAACAAAGACATTCAATAAGCATCCAGCCAGTCATCCATCTCCTGGCCGTCCTGCTTACATTGATTCATTAATCTAAGTTTTGATGTTCACTGTGAGTTCATCGGGTTGAGATTAAAGACAGCCACTGAACTCTGCATCGCTCTAACCATGCTGCATCACACAGCAGCACATTTCCTCCATCTTCCAGCGGTAGTTGAGATGGAAGAGGGTCACTGAACTCAACATGGTGTTATATAATGATCGCTGCAAATATCAGAGACAGAGAGATTACTAATAAATATATGAGGGGCCAGTAATCTGCAACTCCATCTGCACTGCTGGAGGGGTTGCATAACCCACATCAGGCCACACTGAGTCATTGCTAGTGGCTATGTCTAAATGTGTGTGTCTCTGCGTGCTGCAAAGCAATCACCGAAGGATCAAATGTTAATCTATAATTTGGATGCTGCATGGCCAAAAATTATTTGGGGGTTCTTTCTAGATCTCGGAATCTTATGTAATCTATCATTTAATTTAGTGGCTTTAAATAAAGCCTTTCAGGTGGTTGAAAGTATGAATTCATGCAGTAAAGTGAGCAGTGTGGGTGTGTGTGTGTGTGTGTTGTCTCGCTGTTCTTGTGCATGAATAATTTATGACAAACTTCTAATCACACCTAATCAGAACTTCATGCCAGGACCCTGATAAAGTCACTCAACACCATTAAATGCACAGAGACATACAACCATTAAATAGACTTTGACAACTGTGCAGCTCTGATATTGAAATGGCAGCAATTTAGTTCAATTTAGTCAATAGGAATGTTTACTCTGTCAAAAGAGGTCTAATTATAGCGTGAAACAACCTAATATAATGGTGTTGATAGGCATAGCATCAGTATGCAAGAAGCGGCAAATACAATGGAACAGGGGTGAGCGTGTGTGAGCTCAAGAGGAACAAGAGAGCAAGAAAAATAAAAATCACACGCACATATATAAATTTTCATCATTTCATTAATTTTCTATTACGCTTTTTTTCATTGTGTGCCTCAGAAATTAACAGCACCTTTGCTGGTCAAAGCGAGAGAGCTTTGACAGATAAGCAGATTAGCTAACATGAACCTCAAACCGCTTGGATTTATCAGAATAAAATGCTATGACCCACTTGACCCTGCACACATCTCATTGTCATTCATCCTCCATATAGCTTGTGGCCCTGTCTTATGTAGATTTAGACTGCCACCTGCTGGCTCAGCCTTTAATGTGGGCTTCCTCAAGCTGGAACTGCCGGCTTTTGACTGCACAGCAGCTGATTTCTGCCAGGATCCTTCTCTGTTACTGTGCAGCAGAGCGTACCATTGCTGCACTCTGCTGGTATTTCCAGGTAAGGACAATATACGCAGTCAGACGTGTCAGTGACATTTACTGAGAACGAGTGACAAGGTCTGCTGGCAAGCCATCGTTAACTAGAGGTTATTTTTCTGAGAATTTATAATTTATAGGCTCCATAAAGATGATTTGATTATTTATAGGCTATTGAACGTTGTGTGACGGGAATAACTGTTCTTCTTGTCAAAACATGCTGTTATCCAGTAATACTTAAAAGCACAGAGGAAAAATACTATAATTAAAAACAGAAGGCTTATTTAGCTTTATAACTAATTTATCCATCCATAGTATGAAGGGTACTTATTAATATTGTTGGTTTTTTAGCAGTATACTTTATAAAAGTTTATTATATATTTGTGTTTTAAGAAGCATGAAGTTAGAGTACTCACGTGAAGTAGAATACAAGAATTTCAGAAATGTAATTGATTTAATCTAACTGCCTAAAATTCACTGCTGTAGTTTAAAAAGTATCACTGTAAGGTTTTCCTGGATATTTTTACAGTTATATATACTTTGCACAGTATTTGTTATTTTGCCTCTATACACCACCACAGTGGATTTCAAATCAATATGCGACTGACTTGCAGACTTTTAGCTTTAATTCAAGGGATTTAGCAAAACTAACTGTTTAGGAACTGAACCATCAGAGGCTCAGTTACAAGTAGTTTCACGGCCGGGTGAGGCCCGATCCCTCATTTGTCCATGACAAATTATGCAGATAAAAGATCCAGAGTTGATTCCAAGTGTTGCACTTGGATTTGATAGCTTTTCACTTGAACTCTCCATATGAGGTCCAAAGAGATGTTGATGCAAGTGAAGAAGGAGTCATTAGAAGAAGAAATGGGATATTCTTCAGTGCCAAGTTAGTCACCTGATCTCAACCCAATAGAGCATGCTTTTCAGATACTGTGTAAATCAGACTGTGCTGACATAACTGAAGGCAGAGACCCACAAAAACGGCTGTAATTCCTAAACAATTATTGCAATATTTTTGTTAAAGCTGAAACTCTGAATTTTAATCACATTTTGATTCTTTGATTTAAAATCCTCTGTGGTGGTGTACAGAGCCAAAAAAAAAAAAAAGCATCTTTAGTCTGGTCCCCAGTAAATGAAATGCAACTCACTTAGAATGAACTCAGTCATTTGCTACAGTCATTGAAAGGATATTTAACCTCTTAACCATGAAAAGGTCTTTGGTAGCTTTGAGTGTAGCTTTACTGCTTTGAAATGATGACTCATCATCCAGTGAAATGAGATGTATTTGGGTGAATCTTAGTGCACAGAATTCCTGTTGATTCCTACATACTCAGTGAGTGGGGAAATAATAATAATATGGAAGTTTTCCAGTTCCATGGGCACTCACAAATGCTCAAGCATTAACAGAACCAGACGTTAATTGTGGTATGCTTGGGGGCATGAGCTGTTCACTCTGAACATGTTTTCCTCTTTCTATCATTCAAAAGAGGTTGCTTTTATGTTTTAAGATGAAGAACTTTTCTTCCACATTTCACAGTTTCATTTTTCAAGCTCCATATGCGTATTTTTCATTTGAATAGGAAACAAAAATATTTTGGAAAAATTTCTAAACTGTAATGCCGTCAAGAACTCCACAAGACCAGTGTCCAGATGTTCATTTTTGTTTGTAAATGAAGACAAGCCTCCTTGTTTTGGAAAACCTTTCTGATTTTTTTTCTTCTGCTCTTGCAGAGTAACCTCTTTACACTTCATACTGACATCCAGCTCCACCTCGCTTTAAATGGCAGCCCACAGCCACACATTGACCTTTTTGTACATGAACTAACACAGAGCTGAAGGTATTTAGCAGCCAGTTAGTACTTTTGAACCCTTGCATTTGGCGCACAGTGTTTCCCACTGATTTCACTCTCTACTGATGAAAACATACTCATATTAAAGCACTTGATGCTTCCATTATTTTATTTTTTGTGTCTTTTAGCTCCAAAGAACAAAAATGTTTGTCTAGGCTGATCATTTATGTAAATATTGATTCTGGATTAAAAATTAAAGTATTTAAGTATTGAAAAGTGGTCTAGTAGAATTATTAAAGAAGAAAAAATAGTTAAACTCAAGCAAGTCTCTGGAAATTGTGTTTAAGCATATCTATTCATAGCAAAAACTGAATGTATAATAAGAACAGGGAGAAATGAGAACAAATAACTTCACAAATAGGCATATACTGTGTAGGAAGTCCCTCGTGATCCTTCCACTTTATTATTGTTTGTTGGGGACCATACTAACCCGCTTTAGAAGGCCCTCTTGGGTCCCCGCACCCTATCTTGGGATGCCATACCCGGAAGTGGGTGGTGGAGTCACCGTCATCCCACTGGTCACACCATCGCCGACATACTGCTTGCTGGGATGTAGTTCTCCACCGGAAAACTACAAATATTTTTAGAAATCTGAGACCGCTTAGAATCTCGGCAGTAACTCGTCGAAACGACCCGTTACCATCGTTTAGTTTGTAGGAGAAGGGAGCGAAGAGGCGCGTTGCCAAAATGATGGAAGAAATAGATAGATTTCAAGTGCCGAGTGCTGTACAGGAGGCGGAGATGCAGGCTGAGATGCAGCCGCTGGTAAGTCCGATTAATAGTCTGTTATCTGGTGGAAATGACCGGCAGTAATTTGGTCTGTTTTTCCTTTTAAAGCGAAATTATAACTGCGGGATACTTGTGTACTGTTTGAGGCCTGCCATTCATAAATTGAGATCCCGACAAATCCATCACCTGCCATGTGTAATATTGTTTGATGTAGATTGCCATTCGAGCATTTTCAGCAAGTTTTCCGTTTTCTTTCACTGGGTAAAATGTTAAAATGACCATGTAATACACGAGGGAACTTGGATTTGCTCACAGACAAGCGTTTTTGTTGCTCGGTGTAACGCAGGCAGCGTCCGGTCTGCTGCGCAGCATCCGTCATGTCTGGCGAAAACAAGCATCCCATCCCAACACTGCTGCTGCATCCTCAGCATCCATGCAGCAAGTTGCTCCGGCTTCGACGCCACATGCGTTACTTTAACAAGATTAAAGAGGGGCTTCTTATGTTGAGTATATGCTTGTACATGCCATTAAACCTTCGTCTTTAGATAAACACAAGTGTCAACGTTTTAGCGGAGCGCTCCGTGGCCTGTAGCGGGGCCCAGGGTTACTGCAGCCTGCAGGGCGGCCTCTGCTGCCCGCCGTCGGGGCCGCTAGGGTACCAGACTAGACCTAAAGCAATCTGACCTGCTGTCTCCAGATGTCCCCACACCTCAAGCCACCACCATGGCTCGTGTGGCCATTGTTTCTCAAACCTTTTCTGCCGCTTATCTTTGCTCTGTGGTTGTAAGACAGATATTTTTAGGAGCGCTGGCAGTCCTGAAAGGATCCCAGAACAACACACAGAGCAACAAGGTCCCAGAGCAAATAAGTATTTTGCCTTCACTCTTTATTAAATGTTTATTCCCGTTGCCTAGGTATGGTGGGTATTATTGTGCTTTACAAAATGACATTCATTATTCATCGCTGCCTCAGTAATGCACATATCTGCACATCCTTCACTATTTGTGTCCAGGACCCAGCCTCATCCACAGCTTCAGAGGCAGACTCAGACACCAGAGAGGGGGAGCCTGTCACTATTAACTACAAGCCTTCACCCTTGCAGATGAAAATAGGTGAGTAAGAGATACAGTTTTTACTGCAGGCCAAGTGTCTGTCTGTGGATGTTAGAGTATTATTTGATTGACTGTAAAACACAAATTGGTGCATAGACAGAGATAGTTAAGGAACGTATAGACAGACTGTATAGCTGTACTGGGGCATTTTAATTAATGGGACAATGGCCTCTTGATGTGTTGCTGAGTAAAAACTACTGTGGTTACTAATAGGGCTGCGGATACAGATTATTCTCATCATTCATTATTCTGTTAATTATGTTGAGAATCCATCAATCATTCAGTCTGTCATTTTTAGCAAAATGTCAGTTGCATGTTCGCAGAACCCATGTGATGGCCTCAAGGCAGGAAATAATACCCACACTGGCCTCTTTCATCTCTTGTTTTTATGAAAAGCCACAGTCCTTAAAGATTGATTTCAGCACCTTGGACAGAGTCCAGTGGCGAGCAGGAGTACTTGCTTTTTTTTTTTTTTTTTTTTACACTTGTTGCTACTATACGTTTACTCAGAGCCAAAAATATCTCAGAGTTAGCAAACTGTTCTGTAAGTCAGAGCGCTTTTTTTAGGTTTTGCTCCATCATCTACTGTGGAAGTTTATGTCATGTTCACAGCTAGAGTTATGACTACATTGCCGATATCTGTTTTCTCTTGCATGTTCATTTCATTAGAAATGCATGCTTGTTAAATCCATCACTTTGCTTCTGTGACCTTGAGATTGAGATTGAAAAAGAGCAATCTGCATCTACATGTCACTATAAAACTCTTTTCTGTGCCATTAGCTACAATTAGATGCATCATTTCCTGGTGTAGATACCTCAGAGCAGGAAGGGTCAGGTTTCAAAAATGCTGGTGAGCCGGGCCTTTCCGTGTGGAGTGTGCATGTTCTCCCTGTGTTCTCCCTATTTTACTTCAATAGTTGCATTAGTTTAATACACAAACCAGGGAGAAAAAGGAAGGTTAGAGTTTATGATGTCACTT
>JAVDPK010056416.1:0-19930 GCA_034780415.1 Cichlasoma orientale
AGCATTTGGTTCTCGCTCGCCCTCTATGCCTGTCCTCCCACCCCCTCTCTCCACCCCCCCCCCCCCCACCCCATTCCCCCACCCCCTCTCCGTCTTTAACCCTTTCCTGCTGCAGAAGCCGGTTCCTAATTTTGGTGATTTTTTTTTTTTTTTGGTCACGATACATACCTGCATTCTCCCCTGACCACAAAACGTGTGTCCTCTTCTCCTTGTTGCTGTTAGTGCTGTGTGAAGTTGCCTTTTCTTTTTCTTTTCTTTTTTTTTTTAACAGCTTATCCCTGTTTTTCCTCTCATTGTCTCTGGGGTATTTGTTGCTTGAGTGCAAAGAAGCCGGTGGCAAGTACAGCAGGAGCCCATTAGCAGTGACTCCATCTGTGATTGGTTTTGCCTGCGAAACAGAGAGAGCAGCCATGAATAATTGATGTGTATTGTGCAGTCAGTCACTGGACACGCAGGGAGAGAGGAGAGGAAAACAGAAGCTGCTGCCCTGAGACACCGAGGGAAACAAGGGGGGAAAGAACGAGGGAGGGAGGGGGAGAGAGGAAGAATGTTATAGAGAAGAGAGAAAGGTGGGAGGGATGGAGAGAAACACAGAGCAGGAGCTTTAAAATAGCTCCTCAGTAGTGCAAAGATTAGGCTGCCCTGTATCGCCTTTGTTCTGCTGTTGCAGGTTTGTGCTCAGAAATGTTTCTAGACACATGAGTTCCCTTTTTTTTTTTTTTTCCTGTTCAGTGAAGAGTGAGAAATAACCGGGGACATTGCTGGAGTTAGTCTGGTTGAAATGTGGGTGGCATTTTAGACATGGAGAGGGGACTGGGGAAGAGTCTTTGCCACTGTGAAGAGGACAGGGTTGCAAAGCTGTGAGCTGTCAAAAGGAGGAGACAACAGATAAAGAGTGTTGTGTTTGTAGAGGGTGTACTCAGTGACAAGAGGGAAGGTGGATCTGCCGCCGCCGCCGCTACTCAGAGGAACTTCACATTATTTCACCCCTAGGGGGGTAGATATAAGGCTGACTCCTGCATTGGCGGGTGCAGGCGAGCGCCCTGCCATGTCTTAAACTAACGGAATGGGCTTTGACAGTATGACGAGTGCCTCACAGCGCTCCGCGTGATAGAGTTGCAACAGCTGACTGCTGCATTTGACCCACTTACAGCTCACACAGAGGGGGTCAAAATGGCCTTGATTATCTCTCCGAGTTGCTCTGACCTACTTGAGGCAGCGTTTTTCCACGAGACTCTTGGCAGTTTATCACACCCACTCCCCTCAGTGCCACACAGTGCAGCCAGCCAAGCTCACCGCTGAGGCACACGAAGGAATCCACTGGGTTAAGATCGGTGTTCTGTCACAGTCCGAGTTTTTAAACGGGAGCAACAGGTTTCGGTTTAAAAATGTTAACTGCGGCGACATGCATGTATTTTTACGCTAAACATAAACGAATAAACTTTGCGATCTGTGTTACAGTATTTTCTACGCGTCGCCGGTCAAATCCAGGATCACATATGTAGAGCAAATTACAAAATTCATTTTTTCTTAAGCTAGGAAGTCAGCAGGTGTGATTATTTTCTCCCGCTGACCTCGTTTGAACAGCTCAGTCTGGGAGTTTGGGTTGTTTATTGTTGGCTTTCTCGCCACTCAGAGGGGTTTTTTGTTTAGCAATGCAGCAAACTCCCCATTTGGGCAATTATTCAAATAATTCTTTGCTAAAAATGTGTCATTGGGACAATTACCAACATGGTAAGACAAAAATGAGGTTTTGCAGTATACAGATTAGTCTGGCTAGCTGTGCAGCCGTCCACACGTCCAACTGTTCATTACTGTTGCTTTGTTGGCTTCAATGAATCTCTTGTTCTCCGTATTGAACATGTTTTTTTTTTCTGTCACACCAAGTTGTGAAATTGCGTTGACCTTTTCCTTTGAAGTTTTTTCGAGTTCCAAATCAAAATAACAGCACGCAGGGGCACGGTGATTGCCGATGCCATTTGTATACTTGCAGGCCCCCCCCCTCTACTTTAATCAAAGAAAATGAACTGTAAGTAATTACAGGCTGCAGTGTGTTTATATTGTGAAACCTCAAATGGGACTTTGATCACATTTGATATTGAATCCTCCAAATAACAGACGTTAAACTGTGACTGAAGACAGGATGAGAAAAAGATTGTCGAAGTTTCTAGTGGTATTTACAGTTTGATATTATAAGTGCTGTTTTTTAACAAATCATTTTGCTCGTCGGCATATCTCATGTGCCAAAAATGCAAAACTGGTGTTTAAGCATTATAATAAAGAGGGAACGGCATTAGCAGCAACTCCAAGTAGCTCGTCTGAGCTGAGGTTAGTTTGACGTCGAAATCTGCTTCACAGACGTCTGACAAACTGAAACCAAAGCTTATTTTCTGATGTGATGTGAACCTGAAAATTCGGATAGTTGTAGTTTTACATTTGCATTGCGCTGCCAGGTGTAACTGTAGGCGGATTCTCCTCCTCGTGTCAAAGCGGGACACGAGGGCCTCCGCCTACGTGCTATTCTTTATCTGACAGAACAAACAAGAGCAACCGAGAGCAGACTGCAGCAGCTAATTTTATCTTAATTTTTGATTAGCCCCTCAGAGTAATCATACACGTGGTCCTTTTTTTTGTGAGCTGTGCGAAGGTGGAAAGCACTTCATCTTCATCTGCTGAAGGAATTAGGGAAATGCCTCGTTCAGGCAGGAGTGGCATGATGTAACAGCCAGAAATGTCCATAATTTTCCTTACAGTAGTATATTCAGTAATAGCTGACTCTCTGGTAACCTCTGGAGTACAAGATCTGTTTTACCATCCGGTCACCGCCATGTGTTTGTGTTTTGAAAAAGGGAGCAAATCACAATCAAATGTGTGTCATGTAATGAATATCTTGTCAAGTAAAATGTAAAATTTGAACCCTACAGAAACCAACTGCTGCAGGAGGTGTCAGTCTGACTCAGGTACTTGCTGTATATTAAAGTGCTGCACAGAAACCCATTGGCTCAGTCCAATCGAACATGCTCATTACAGTCTTTGCATCATGTCGTAGCCGGTGTTGTGTTGTCTGTCAGAGTTTTACAGTATGAAGCATGTCGCACATGTATTACCATCTTGCCTGTGCCACAGTTCACGTTTATGTTCTCGGCTGTTTATCCAAACCATAATCAGCTGCTCCTAAAATCATTATAATCCTCATTCCCACTTTTCTAAACAAGTTAGCAAGAGCTGGGTAAACTGAGCTTTACAGACTTACGTATTGGAACTTTATTGATTGGAAACAAGCATACTGAAGTTTAATTAATTTACAAATAATGGTGAAATGAAAAAAAAATGGAATATGTCGTTTTAGTTTTTATTTGTACATAGAGAAAATACCAACAACTTAACTGAGACAGCAGGGACATATGAAATAATTAACATATAGGTGAAAATATAATTAAAATTGTTGCAGGAATCCAATTTGAAGCAATGAGATGAGCTCTTAAAAAAGAAAAATCCACACTAAAAGTAAATTCTGTAATACCGGCAAAGGTATTGAGCCACCCGCCATTTCTTTATATTTTGCTTATAATTTGTTCCCATTTATTTAGCTGAAAAATGCCAAAGGTAACAGACATAAAATAGTATTTTGGCACCAACAAAATAGTCTCAGTGGAAGGGTGGCTTTCAAGAAGCCATTTTTAAGGATGGGAAACAGGGAGAAAAGACTGAGGTATGCCACGTTACACAAGAACTGGGCTGAAAATCCAGATTTTCTTCAAATTGTCCTCAGTATGTACAGAGGATATCTGTAAAACACGGTGGAGGCTCTGTCATGGTTTGGGGCTTCACTCAGTGGTGTTGGGAATCTTGTCAAAATTGATGGAATTATAGATGCAGAAAAGTGCCATCTGATTTTGATCCACCGTGAAATACCATCTGCCAATGTAGTAAAAGCATAACTGGGATCATCTTGACAGAGAACGGAACAAAAGACAGCCGACATCTAAAGAAGAGCTTTGGAATGTCCTGGAGAGCTAATCCTGAAGACTACTTTAAGAAATTAGTTCAGGCTGCGTTGAAGAGTAAAGGTGGTTTTACCAAAAATAGATTTTCAAGCTCGCTAGAATTGTAAAAACTCTGTTGTTGTCTTATATACTGTCTTTCCATGTATGTTGCCGCATTTTTCTATAAATCACTGCACCCATTTTCCTATGAAAATATAAACAAATGAGGGGTGGCTTAAGGCTTTTGTGTAGTACTGTATATTATTAAAAAAAAAAAAAAAAAAAAAGCCCAAGAAACATTCAGTGTCAGAATAATGTCGGCTCGGATCAGGTTTGAGTTTCATTGTTTCCATTTGGCTTGAATGTTTATCATGAGAGAGCTTTTTATTCAAATCCTGATCTGTTGCACATATGGATGCCTCTAATGAGCCTAGAGGGGTGCCAGGACCAGACCCAGGTTCCTCTAGTGTCAGCTTCTACTGTATTTCTAAACAGGCTTTGACCCCAGGCCTACTGTGAAAAGGTCACAGGTGAATCAGCCACCAGCGAATGCAGCCGTGACACTACCGGTCCTGCCCAGCACCCTGAGGTGGGCACAAGTCCAGGCACATCTGCTCCATTGCTAATTAGTATCATTGTAGACAAGGGCTTAAGGCTGGGCCTTTGTTAATAGCAGCCTGTTGCTTGGGGAAACAGTCTGGCTCCTGTAAGCAGCTTCTTTGCAGGTCTGCTCAACTGATAATCTGGTTGGTGAAGACTACAGTTAAAAAAAAATACAACACTGTTGATGTATTTGCCAGTTTTGGTCAGGTGAAGCTTTTCATCAGATAACAAATTGGAGGGTCCTACTTGTGTTTTTCAAATTCTTTAATTACATCCTTCTTTAATTACGAGTGATATATACATATTTGCTGTTTTGTTAACTTATTCACACTTATGCACAATACAGATGAATAAAATCACAAAATAATAGAACAAAAAAAAAAGAAATGGTTAGCTGTGACAGAAAACATATGAGTAGTTCTTCAAAAAAGTTGACCTCAGGCGCTTTGATACACTGTTGCCAGATCTTAACTGCTACATCAAGATGTAAAGATGTAGGTTTGGAAGGAGTTTTGCTCCCAATCAGCTTAATGTATATCGTAACAGACTCAATACTGAAGCTGGCGAAATATTTGGCTAATCCTCAGCAGGGGGGTGGCAATGCTAGATTTCCACCTTCGCGCTGAACAGAGACACTGAATGGCGTGCCCTGTTTTAAATGGGAGAGATTTGTTGCATGTGCCAAGGGAGATTATCTTTTAAAACACTGGCCTGCTCAGGCACAGGTTGGTTTCTGTTTTACCATTAATCATCTTGAGATTGTGACATATATTGTGTCTCGTTCCAGCTGGCATTCAGTTGGTCCAAAATTATAATCCTATCTGAAAATCCTTATCTGAAATCTGGGAGCGCTGATTTTATTTGAAGATAAATGCATTTTCTGTATAAATAGATATACATTTTTTTTTTTTTTTAATTTCCTACAGCACCATTGGTGGGAAGTTAAAGAACACAGGATGTTAAAACAGCAACCTCCTTGTCTTCCTGCCTCCACATGGCCACATATGCTTGTGGCTTCAGTAAAACCTTTTTGGCGGGAGTCCAAGCGTCCCCCCTCTTCACTTCGCCGGATGGACATGGCACGACATTGTGGCCATGTGGCCAGCAGGAGGCTGTATTTAAGCCAGGGCAGCTCTGAAATGGGCCATAAAACCTAGCCAGCAAGTCTGGCTCCCCGTGAGGCAACGGGCCTAAGTACTCATTGACAAGACTCCAATATTACCGACTTCCCAGAGAGAGAGGGGGGGGGGGGAGAGTGGCAGAGGAAATAATGTAAGAAAAAAAGCAGCAGACAAAGATGAGGTGCAGACAGGAGGCAGTTGTCTGGCCTACATAGATGCTGTTTTATAACTGTTAGCACTAATACTTTCAACCCACAACAAAGCTGATCTTGCATGGCTAACACTAACTTTCATTATAATTTTTTTTTCTATCTTTCAACAAAAGATGCATGTCAGTCAGTGAAATGGGCTCCTTAACTTTGATGCCATGTAGCAGCCATGACACCCCTATGTTCCCACTTTATACATCATCCCCACTTCATCAGCTTTTTAGAAACCCTAAAATATGACACATGGCCACCCGACTTTAAATCTCAAACTGCAGAGTTAGTTTGACAGCACCCGTTTTGAATTAGCTTTTAATGTCAAGAGTTTAAGGGAGTAAAAGGTGCACCGTGTATTTAAGGTGGTCCACCTGTGAGCTTCCACCTAATTATCCAGACATGGATGAAGAGGTAGCACAATTCCGGCCTGTCATGGGGTGACAGGTCCGTAACCTGTTATACCCTCGCCTTACTGGGGGGAAAAAGCCTGCATGACGGACATGTCGCTTCCATTTCATTATCAAATTGGCATCAATGAATAATTCGTGGCATCTGTGTGAAGACAAAGAGAGGTTTGATGGCTGCCAGGCTGGCATCCATGGCTCTGTGGTTACTGTGTGCATGTCAGGCAGAGCGGGAGATGATTTACGATGCAGCTTGTCGTTCAGCAGTGACTGGGCCTTCATAAAGAATGTCATAGCAACTACTTATTCGTGTCGTTTTCCACATACATGTATATATATTAAGGGAAATCCCAGGGTTTTACAGTCCTGGGAAACCTACGTGAGACATATAAGTGAGGAATTCTCTGGCTTAAACTAAAGGTGGTTGTTTTGCATGGCCTCTTAGGTGCTTTCAGTAACCAGGGATACTGGGCTCCCTAGAGTCTGTCTTATTTTAATTGACTTTGGCCTGCAGGAGGCTTGTGTCCATTCAATCCTTTCTGGGCAGAGACAGAGAGGAGGGAGGATGGGCGGAATCAGACGTGAATAGAGCTCTCTCAGAAACCAAAGAGTGCAGCCCACTAGAGCTGCTCTTGTTAGTTTGCTCATGGTCTTTGTTCTCCTTTCAGCCCTTCTGGCTAAACGTCTTCAAACAAGCCATTTAGGGGTCATGATTCTCTATGACAGGTTTACTGCAAAAATTGGACTTCACTGTTATGGCCAGTAAGGGAATAAGTGAGAAAGTACTGCCGATAATGTGACTGTGATGTGATGACAGGATGTGGACTGTGTGTTTCTGGGGAAGTTAGTGACCAAGCCATGTGGGACGATGCCAGGTGGGAGTCCGGGGTTGACAAGGGAGCAGGTGTCTATTGCATACAGAACAGAGGGAGGGGGAGGCAGAGAACGGGTGCGGATGAGGATCATAGAAACTCTTGGCATCTGCGTTACCTGCTGCCTCCCTTGCAGTGCCCTGCCAGTAAATGAAGGAAAAAGAGGGAGGTAGAAAACGAAAAGGATAAGGAGCAGAGGAAAATATTCTTGAGCGGCAGCGAGCGTAGGGGTGACCTTTTTAATGGCAGCTATTCATGTTTTTAGGAATATCCTCTCCCACGGGGTCCTGTAGCACATGGGCCTCATTCAGTGTGGTGCTCAAAGTTTTTAAAAAACAATCCCCTCTTTATTGAAAACGCCATAATATACAGAGCACTGTAAAGAGACACCGTTCCTTTAGTAAGTTATATTCGCAGTGGGTTCATAATGGTATACGGTGTTTATCTATAGCACACATTAAGTCTGCATGGGTTTTTTTTTTTGCCATTTAGCACCCACTGCAACAGTTTTTGCATTTATTCATCACAGTATTTGTGTTTGCATTCTTTGACTCGCTTTGTGAACAGTTGTTAGAAGGTTTGCGCTGGGGATGACTTTACTAGAGGATAATATTGCTGAAACAGGAATGTCTGCTGAGTTCATTTCTAGATTTTTAAAAGATCCCAACGTAGATCAACAGACTGTATATGAGGCGTGGACGTAGGCCGTAGGACGTGTGGTGGTTACAATGGGGCAGCTGTGGCTTGGGCAGTAGAGCAAGTGAAAAGTTGGTGGTTCAATATGGGAATCCTCCAGTCTGCATGTCAATAACGCTGTGCTGTATAAATGTGTGTGTGAATGGGTAAATGGCTTGTAGTGTAAAAGCATTACAATTTCCTAATTTGAGATGAGATGGTGGAGTAATAAGTTATCAGCTAATGCTGGCTAGCTTGGTTAGCAAGGTGCATCCATTGACTGTATTGGGGTACCACATACCAGCTAATTACCGCTAACATACAAATAAAATAATGCAAGAATTTAACTCACTGAATGATTGACTCTTGTTGGCTTAATTTTTTTTAGCCCCAGAAGTTGCTCCTTGATAAGAATCAGGCTAGCTTGTTTTTGTTCCACTAGCTTCTCAACTGCAGTCCAAAGACATGCAGTGAGTGGGGTTAGGTTAATTAAGGTTAGGTTAATCCAGGGTGTACCCCACCTTTTGCCCACCTTTAGCTGGGATAGGCTCCAGCCCCCCTGCAATCCTGAATTGGATAAGTGGAAAGAAATGGATGGATGGATGGATTTCTCTAGCCCTGATAGTCACATTTTCAGGGGCTGTATATTAGATACAACACAGCTACTTGGCTTACATCGCACCATATTGTAGTCACTGTAATCTTTTCAGCACGTAACTATAAAACTGCCTTGCTGCCAGCAGCTTCATTGAAAACTGTCAAATAAAACTCAAGACACTTTCCTGGATATTTTTTAGCAGCACAAAAGAAATTCTGTTAACCTTCAAACCAAACGGATATCACAAAATATCAACATCTAAAATTACAATTAAGTGAAAAAAAATATGATTGCGGTAATCTGGATTAACTGACTCTTCATTAAAGGTCCTTTGTTTTCAGGAAAGCACAGCAGAGACCGAATTAAACTATTTAATAAGCACAGTTTATCGCATGGCCTCCTGTCTGTATGGGCCGTGAATGGTGGGTTGGGGGAGCATTGGGCTATCATTGGAAAGAGCATTGAACAACTGTCAGGAAAGCAGTCCATGTCATTTGTCATGTCTCCCTGGGGCTTTATGACAGCAAGTGAAGCTGGAAGCTGCAGGCCCAATCACTGAACCGCCCATCTAGTCCCAGCAGATGCGCTTACCACACTTTGCCATGGTTGACCATCAGGCTGGGCAGCTGAGCACCAGAATATCAATATGGCTCAGACTCAGCCGGGCCCCTGGGACTATCTACAAGGCAAACAGGGTAGCCTTCTCTCCTTATGGAAGGTAGAGACTCATTGCCGCCAGGGACACCAATGTAAACATGGCAGAAGGATGCTCTCTAGCAGAAAATGCCAGTTTGATTCACTCCAGAATGGTCTGAGATTTAGAAGTACTACACCTGAGACAATTAAATCCAGTTTGGGCTCTTCTTGGGGAGGGAGACAGATGAATCTATGGGAGGGCCTTCAGTGGGAGGAGAAGAGAAGGGAAACAGTAATCCTTTTGTGTTCATCATCTGCACTGTCCTGAGTTGTCTTTGGGTATAGGAAGAGTAGGAGGGAGAGACTGAAGAGAAATGGGTTGGCTGTTCCTCCTCCCGTCATCTGAAACCTGAAGTTTATCCTCTGAGTCAATAACAGGGCCTCTCCTTTAAACCAGTTGGTGCTTAGTGGAGGTGGTAATTTTGTGCAGCGATAAGCCCTGTATCTAATGGTGGGGTAGAATAATTCTTTAAGTGGCAGAGCATGTGATTCCTTCTCTCTCTTTTTTTTTTTTCCTGTTCCTCCCAGATAGCCGACGTATTGTCATCTTTCTGCTGTGCTCTACACGGTTGTTGTTTATGTCCCGCGGCTGTTGATGTCGGCCTCGGCGTGAAACAAGGATGCTGTCTGCTTACCCAGACGGCCCCACAGTGGCACAGCTATGGGATAAATTGTGGAGACATGTTTATCAACATAGAAGAAGTGCAAGTTACCCCTTGTTGGAAGAGAATAATGGGACCTAATTGAGCTGTAACATGCTGGCTGGTCGCCAGGCCCTTGAATTGAAAACTCTCTCCATCAGAAGGGGGTCTGAGGAAAGGGAGGGTGCCGTTAAAAACACCGCAGGACGTTCTAACATAGATGCGAAACTCGTAAACCTGTTAGCCACACTTGGATCCGGTTTTTATCAAATTAAAAGTAGCTCAGAAATCTGCGCGTTCACCTTTGGGCGTGATGCTTTTAGTTGAAAGTGCACCTGAGCGGCCTTTTCTGTCAACTAGAGCACAGCCGTGGTAAAGTCAGATCAATTCTCTGGAGGAACAGCACAGTCTGTCTCCTGGCACCTGCCTTGCCAAGAACAGGAGGGGGTGGGGGGGGGGGTTTGCAGGAGAGGAGGAGCAGGAGAGAAAAAGAGAGGGAGCATGAGCGAGTGGGAAAGAGGAAAAACCCAGCTGCCTCTGTGCCTGAGCCCCGTGCTGCTTTTAAAGGAGTGGGAGGGAGAGGGAGAGGCAGCGAGACTGCTGGCACCATCTGTACATGTCTTTTGTATTCCAGCCCTCATCTTTACACAGAGTGAGGCTGGTGTGCTCAGTGTTCAAATGAAAGGATAGGAGGTGCCTTTTGGGGTGCAGTGCTTTGAGAGGAGAAGGTGTGTGTTTGTGTGTGTCGATGCAGAAACTCCGTTTTGTCCTCGGAAAATTCGCCGCACTCAGAGGACATCTTGTGTCCTATTTACTTGCGTGTGTGTTATTATAAGCCCGCGCGGCGTCTTTCCTTGTCTGAGCGTGCCGGTGAGCTCGTACTGTTCGCAAGCAGCCGTGTGTGGTCAGATGTTTGGGTTGCCATGTTTGTGATGGGAGTCAGACGCTTTTGTTTGTTCCTCCATCCTCTATCAGCCCCATTAGACTGATGTCTCCGCTCTCACTGATTCATTCAGCCTTCCTTTTTTTTTTTTTTTTTTTGGAAATCTCGGTTGTTTCTCTCTTGTGCGTTCTGCATCTGTGTGTGTGTAATATGTGGGAGTCCATCCTTGCATGTGGCAGCAGGGTGTATCTGCCTGCGAGGACAGCGTGCACTGTCTGCTGTCATATTGACGTGGCTTTTTTTTTTTTTTGCGCGAACCGCAGCTGAAATCACCAAGTGCTCTGATTCACCCACCGACCCCTCCCTCTCGTTACTCAGCCTAGAAGTGCTGTGAATCATAAGAGGAGGTGGCTGCCCTGCTCTTTGATTGAATCCACATTCCCTTTCTCCTCAGACAGCCACAGAGAGAGGTTAGAAGGAGGCAGAGGAAGTGAGAGGGAGAGAAAAGGGAAAAGTGAGTCTTTTGTAGTTGGCACAGTACAAACACATGCACTGCAGATGAAAAGCATATGATTCGATCAAACGCACTCTGTGGTAGCTACCTAACCAAGTGGTAGGTAGGTGGGGAGAAGGGAAGGACTGGGATCCATTTGCAGGCCCAGAGTGAACCCTAGTGGCCGTGAGCAACGGTGACACGCTGGATTTAGGCTGATCCTTCAGCATAAAGGTACAGCCTTTTGTCTCTTAACGTATAAGGGATCAAATATTCAGGTGTCATGTGGGCTGTACATGACTATGCATGCAATGACATATATGTGTAGTTATATGAGTATTAGTGCCAATATAAGCACAGGTGATTTAAATCAATGGCCCCATCGTGCACCTGTGCAAGGTATGAATATAAGCTGTTCAGTGCTTTTCACCTCCAAGCTCCTGTTCTTCCTCACAGTACATGAAATATGCTTATTCACCAGCTACAAGTCCAAGAAAATAAACCACCCTAATTGTCTTAATAAAATAAGTCTTTTATTCAGTAAACAAATAAATAAATCACAACAAGCTGTAAATGTTTCACTTTTGAACATTTTTTTCACATCTCATGGATGTTAGGATGTCTTTGTGTTTAATGTTGTTGCACTGTTGCATACTGTTTGCCTGTTTTGTTCTGGGAGTATGTTGCACAGACTAAGGCTCCACAGTTTGCCATAGGGTGCAATGCATTTTTACCCCGCCCCCAGAGGGGGAGAACAGGGTGCTGTTTTTGGCATGTTTGTCAATCTGTCTGTTTGTTTGTTTGTTTGCTTTTTAACGATATTGCAGCAAAACTACCGGTCCGATTCACACCAAATTTGCACAAAAGATGGCCAGTGACCCCTATATCACCTGATTACTTTTTTTTTTTTTTGCCGTAGTTGAGTCAAGGTTAAAAAAGAAATTCAGAAAAACTGAAAAGAAATCCCTATTTTCAGCCTTGTGGTGTGGCCCTCCGTCTTGTGGTGGACAGGAGCTGTTTTTTTGCAGTGGCACAAATAATATGTGTGGCATCTTATTTTGATACCTGATTGTTCTACAAATAGTTGTATTAAAACGCCCGAGGCATTGCCTGCATTTTAATGTAAATAGTTGTATAAAACTTGTTGTTTGCTAAATTTGTACGCACGCTTTTGAAAATTGCAACTTATATTTGTGTTTTACGTTATAAGGTAAACAATTTTTAAGGTGAAATAGAAAGGTAAAATCAAAAGTTATTTAAAAAAAAAAAAAAAGCATCCAGTTATACCCTAGAGTCCACATAGGGCAAATTTAAAAAAAATCATATTTCCCTCAGAACCTATCAGGTTAATCTAATATTGGGTACACAGCTGTGGAGGGCCAAGAACTAGTGCCAAACCGAACGCCATCTGGATCCGATCCAGATTCTGGATTTGGAGGCTACTTAAATTTAAAATGGGGAAACTCAATTTAATGCATATTTTTGGCCACATCTCAGCTGAAAAAACACACGTCATCCTCATTTGTTACAGTAAGAAGCATATCACTATTGTCCATGGACATATAGCATTTGATTGGGATATGATCTGGATCCCCTGCTATCGCCCACGGGACAAGTCGCAGGTTTTCTCATTTTAAGAGAGAAAGCTTTTACAAAAAAAATGAAAATAACCATAAAATGAAAGTTATTTTAGTTCAACTTTTTAAACCTTGGAAAATTATGGGCATGGACAATAGGATCTATGTGTTATCTCAGTGATTCAATGTTTGGAGAGTGACAACGTCTGCCGGGGGCGGAGTTTGTTTTGCCCGGCACCACTTGTTATTTATTTATTTATTTATTTATTTATTTTTAGTGAGGCCATTGATTTTCAATTTTTGAACTTTTGCTCAGAAGCTTTCTTCTTTTCTGTTTTCTTAAGTGTTTGCATCAGAGAGCTGTTACCTTCAGTGTTATTTCTCACAGGTGTCCAACAGTACTTATGTGCTCTGCTCTTTTTCCAGCCCTACTGTCCTCGTGGTGTGAGGAGCTTGGACGCCTCCTCCTCCTCCGTCACCAGAAGAACAGGCAGAACGAGCCTCCGGGAAAAGTGCCCATGCAGCCCCCCATGAGTTCCATGAAGCCCAGCCTCTCGCATGGGTCAGTGTTCACTGCTGTGCTTTTTGGCTTGTGTGTGAGGTGTGTTTGTGTGTGTTGGGTGTGTAAACAGACAGACCGGGCCCTCGGGGAAAGCCCTTCCTCTCCGTGTGAAGCCCGGTGTTCCTTATGGATCAGTGGCTAGACAAACTGCCAGACAAACTGCATGTAGCACAGTCAATAGTGACAAACAGAACCTCGTTTATTTGCCTTTCAGGAGGAAGAACAAACTTTAATATTTTTTAAGCCTAACCACTTAACTCGTCTGTTCCTGTCGTTCAGTAGTTGCAAACATACTTAATAGAACTGTACTGTTACGCATGGACAATATTTGTGCTGCTTCACAAACAATTTTGTTTTGCTTATGTGAAATGTGTTTTCCCGTTCCCTGTAGAGATGGGTCTTTTCCCTATGACTCAGTTCCCTGGCAGCAAAACACCAATCAGCCTCCCGGTTCAGTGTCCGTGGTGACCACCGTGTGGGGCGTGACCAACACTTCACAGAGCCAGGTGAGATCCTCTATTTGTCTATGTGCTGTTGCAAGTCTTTATATTTAATATCTATAATAATAGCAGCTCCACATTTTTAGTTATTATTGCGAACTGAACGTCATCTCAAAGTATCAAAAAGTTTACCTGTGTTTTTTCCTCCATCTAATGTGTAACAGGTGCTGGGGAATCCCATGGCCAACAGCAACAATCCCATGAACCCTGGTGGTAACCCCATGGCCTCGGGTATGTCTGGTAACACTCCGGGTATGAACTCTCCTCAGTTCCCCGGTCCACAGCAGCAGTTCCCCAACAAAGGCAACGCCAACCAGGGCTACATGCAGCAGGGGATGTACGGTCGATCCAACTACCCCGGAGGAGGAGGCTTTGGTGGCAAGTAAGTAGACAGTAGATGGATTGCTGATGGTCATTGGAGTGATTAAAACTGCTTAAAGTACGAATGATTTAAATAATTCTCTCTTCTAGCACGATGCTGTGAAGTAGCTTCTTATATCTTTTTGCTTATTGTTATAGTTACCCTGGGGGGCCGAATGCTGGACCCGGCGGAATGGGCATCCCTCCACACTCTCGTCCCCCCTCGGACTTCACGCAGCCTGCCGCTGCCGCCGCCGCAGCTGCGGTCGCTGCCGCTGCCGCCACCGCAACTGCCACTGCAACAGCAACTGTAGCCGCCCTGCAGGAAACCCAGAACAAGGATATAAACCAATATGGACCGGTAGGATAAAGCACAAACTGATAGCTTAAAGGAAACTGTTGCATTTTGTGCATGTCACACACTACTTAGGATTCTGTTTCAGGCTCATTGACTTTGCCTTTAGGCTCTATCCTTTTAATGTTAACGACAGCAAGCTGAGACATTAGATTTACGCTTATCGTTGAACAATCAATGTTAAGGGTAAATAATTAGTCCAAGTAGTAATGGAGTAGCACAGAAGCAGACAAACTGTTTTCAGATGATATTATTTTGACTATTTCTAGTTAGTTTTTCTTTTTTTGTCTTTGTGATCTGCAAAAGATTTGATTCACCAGAAATTGTGTAATATTGACAGTCAAGTCTGAGATGGTTGATTGAATCCATTTTGTCTTCCAGATGAGTTCCTCTTTCCAGATGGGACCAAATCAGGCATACAACAGCCAGTTCATGAACCAGCCAGGGCCCCGCGGCCCTCCATCCCTTCCTGGGAACATGGGCACAGGCATGAATGCTGCTAACATGAGCGGGCCTCCAATGGGAATGAACCAACCAAGGGGCCAAGGCATGGGGCCTTTTGGGGCACATGGCCAAAGGATGCCTCAGCAAGCCTATGCAGGTCCCCGGGCTCAGGGCATGGGTATTCAGGGCATGAAAAGACCGTACCCAGGGGAGGTGAGTGGATTCAACAGTCACCTTAAATATTTAGCTCCTTTGCTGTAAGCTGAATGTATGTTGTCATCGCTGCTTCCACAGCCAAACTATGGTGGGCAGCAGTATGGACCAAACAACCAGTTCCCTAACCAGCAGGGGCAATACCCCACACCAAATCCCTCCAGGCCGCTGCCATCCCCCAACTACCCTGGCCCGAGGATGCCAGGACAGCAGCTGCAAGGCCAATACCCACCACCCGGTGGTGCTATGGGCCAGTACTATAAGGTGCAGTATGAAAGCTGTTAAGTAGAATTGTGATGGTATAAAAGGTTAATGATATATGCACTTTTATCAAGGTCTCAGAGGCAATTTTTATAACTAATAACCATATAAATTACAGCAAGAGCCACCTTTCAATGGCCAAACAAATAACTTCTCTGGGAGTGGATATCAGTACAACCAGGGAAATATGAATGGGGTAAGTCTACTTTTCTACCAATTCTGTTTCAGTGCAACATTATATACTTGAATGTACTGTTTAGTCCCTTAAATCATTCATTTACAAGTCATTTTGACTTCTATATAGCCTCCAAGGCCAGTGGGGAACTACCCTCACTCCCCAGTGCCAGGAAATCCTACTCCTCCAATGACACCAGGAAGTAACATCCCTCCGTACCTGTCGCCAAACCAGGATGTGAAGCCACCCTTCCCTCCTGACATTAAACCAAATATCACCGCTCTCCCTCCCCCTCCAGGTCAGTAACTTCTAAACGCACAGTGAATCCAAGCTTTTGAAACTTTTTAAAAATGTCTTCGATTTAAGGTTGGTTCTTGTACCCCAAAAAAATAGCCACCCACAACGAGGAGCTGCGCCTGACGTTCCCAGTGCGGGATGGAGTCGTCCTAGAGCCCTTCAGGCTAGAGCACAACCTGGCTGTCAGCAACCACGTCTTCCATTTACGGCCCTCTGTACACCAGACACTCATGTGGAGGTAATACATATGATGTAATACTGATTTCCTTTTCCCCATTCCTTTTAACAGTTATTCGGGTCTTTTAGGTTTTAGATATTCTTTAATTAATTTTAATTATTTCCCAAGCACATCAGATTAAAAAACATTAGCCCCACCCTATTCCCAGGCACCTGGCAAGAAAGGATCATTAATCAGTTAATTTTCAGAATTGTCTGAAGAGTATTGCAATTTCCTTCATTCGTCTCTCAAGTAAAAGTCAGGAGGACTTTCACCTTTCAGTGATTGTGCGAGAATGGATTGTTTTAACTCATGTGCCGCATACAATAACCCTTCATAACCATTAACACTTTATATTTTTTCTTTGCTCATATGTGCAGGTCAGACCTGGAACTGCAGTTTAAGTGTTACCACCACGAAGACCGACAGATGAACACGAACTGGCCGGCGTCTGTCCAAGTCAGCGTCAACGCCACGCCCCTCACAATTGAGCGGGGCGATAATAAGACCTCCCACAAACCCCTGCACTTGAAACACGTATGCCAGCCTGGAAGGAACACGATCCAGATCACGGTCACTGCCTGCTGCTGTGTGAGTGCACAAATCTCCTGAAGTAATTAAGAAAAGGTTCACACAAATCCCGCCCGAGTAAATCAGTCAAATGCAAAACACCTCCCATGAGGTGATATTTAATGCTAAAAGCTTACAGGAAAGTACAAAAGGGATCTGTCATGCCTCTGTTCCTTTTTTTTGGAAGAGTAGAGAAAGGATAAAACGAATACACCTTAGGAGGATGTCTGTGATAGTCACTTTGACATTTGCTCTCACAGTCGCACTTGTTTGTACTGCAACTGGTCCACCGGCCCTCGGTTCGTTCTGTCCTGCAAGGCTTACTGAAGAAGAGGCTTCTGCCTGCAGAGCACTGCATCACCAAAGGTATTCGCATGAGGACAGACCCACATTTTGCACCGTAATGTCTTAATTTCTCTATCCTTGCTCACTCACCGTGTTTCTTCTCCCGCCTCAAAGTTAAGAGGAACTTCAGTAGCGTGGCAGCGTCCTCGGGCAATACCACGCTAAATGGGGAGGATGGCGTGGAGCAGACGGCCATCAAGGTTTCCCTCAAGTGTCCGATCACCTTCCGGCGAATACAGCTTCCAGCAAGAGGCCATGACTGCAAACATGTTCAGGTAAGACTTTAAGGATACATCATCACAGTAACAGTGGCACATAGTTAGAAATATTTTTTTTATTTACTGGATAATGAGTATTTATATTTCCTGTCCTTGCAGTGTTTTGATTTGGAATCATATTTACAACTGAACTGTGAGCGGGGAACATGGCGATGTCCTGTATGCAAGTAAGTTTATGGAGTTTAGCTGCCAAGCAGTACTTGCATTCTCCTTTTTGGGTGACTTCTTCCTAAGCACCATTTCTCATCTTTTCTCAGTAAAACAGCATTGTTAGAAGGACTTGAAGTGGACCAGTACATGTGGGGAATCCTGAATGCCATTCAAAAGTAAGCTGCGACACAACAACAGTTTGGTACGCATGTGTATTTTTCTTTTAATTTAACCATTTGATTTCATCTGGATTTCACCAGCTCTGAGTTTGAGGAGGTCACAATTGACCCGACGTGTAGTTGGCGGCCAGTGGCTATAAAATCAGATATCCACATAAAGGAGGATCCAGATGGACCGCTGGCGAAGAGGTTTAAGACAATGAGTCCCAGCCAGATGATTATGCCTAATGTGATGGAGATGATAGCTCAGCTTGGCCCTGGACCCTCACCGTACCCATCGCTACCTTCTGGACAAGGAGGCAACAGCAGCGAGTATGGAAGCCAAGGTAGCTCAAAAAAAAATACTTCTTATACAGTAGAAAGGATTCACAAAGCAAAGAAAATTCACAGAAAGTTTAAAATGATACGTAACACATGAATTTAAAAACACTTTTTGTCTGTGTCTAGGCAACAGTTATCAGAGCCACGGGAACTTTGATTTCCCTCACGGCACCCCCGGTGGTACGTCAATGAATGACTTCATGCATGGTCCCCAGTTGTCTCACCCACCTGACATACCCAACAACCTGATGGCACAAGACAAGCCACTGTCCCACAATATGCCTGATACAGTGAGTTTATGATAAAATAATAAAAACAACCATAGGTTGGTGTTCTATTCTGAATATACTCCTCCCCCTCTTTCTCTACAGATACCTCATTCTGTCGGCAATGACCAGCCGCATGGTCCATTGCAGCAGAGTTTACATGCGTCTCCGCACCCTGGGAGCCAATCAGGGCAGCAGCTACACCACAGCGGGCCTCCTCAGCCCTCGCGACAAGCTCCACCCCCTCAACAGCAACAACAGCAGCAGCAACAGCAGCCTGGCCCCAACAACCATCCTCACAGTGACCTGCCCTTCAACCCATCCAGCAGTTTGGACAGTCAAGCAGGGTCAGACATGCCTGAGCCGTCTTTAGACGTAAGTCCTCTAAAACAGATTATTCAAATATGGAATCTGTCACATTTAATAATTCTTGCAAGGAGATTCCCTGATTCTTATCATTCCTTCTGCCACACAGCTCCTTCCAGAGCTCGCTAACCCAGATGAACTGTTGTCCTACCTGGATCCCCCAGACCTCCCCAGCAATAGCAACGATGACCTTCTATCGCTCTTCGAAAACAACTGAGGCAATTCAGAAACACATAATCACTGACTGCTGCAGTTTCCCTGAGAACCCGAGTCGGTCGCTCAGTACTTGATAAACACAAAGATGCACTCCCTTTGTCTTCTTCCTCTTGTACAACTTTCATTCGCCAGCGCAGATTGACTGAAAGAGGTTACAACTCAAAGACATAGCAGGGGTTCTCCCCGCCCTCTCACCCAGAGGTGATAACTTTAAACTGTGCAGCTATACTCAGTTGATTTTTTTTTTTTTTTTTTTTAATGCCACACACGTGTATGTGTGCTCATTAGAAACGTGTTGTAGCATCGTTTATTTGTGTTTTGTTTCCTTTTCAGAAGAAAAAGGAATTCACTGTATAAAACAGAAAAATAACTGAAAAAAAAACAACCTGTGCTATCCGGCCAGTGCGTGTTATCTTATTCCAATCTGAGAGGCCACAGCTTCCTGGTGTCACAGCTCGATTCCCTGACAGGTCTGGTTGGTCGCACTGTTTTGTTCACCACACATCATTTAAAAGCACAAGAGATTCTGGCAATGCAAAAACACAAAAATCAGCCTTTCCAAAAGGAAAAAAAAAATAAGATCAAGTAAATCAGTGTCTGTCTTTGACAAAAATGTTTTTTAAGACAAATTTTTGCTCCTCTGCCAACATTTAAAAAAAAAAAATTTTTAGGACTGATCGGCACCCACTTTGTCTACAATTGTGCAATTTTTTAAACACTCCTTTTCATTTTGACAGCTGAAAATGAAGGAAAAAAAAAAAGAGTAGCATATCTGTCCATCTGCATATTATATAGTTATCGTCCTCCTGTACGCAGAAGGGATTTCATTGGAAACGAAAGGTGCAATGGAGAGGTTTCAGTTCCTGTGACGGTCCCGCTTTGTCGCTTCCTGCTACAAATCCTTCCATCAGCTCCGCGCGAGCCGTCGTGTCGCTCTAGTCAGCAGTTTTGCAGAGTTGCATCTCTCTTCCCAGTTAAATGATGTGCTGTTTAAGTAATCTGCAAAGTGCATGTGTGCCAAGCCCTCGTCTAGTACTGTTTCCAAGTGGGGGGGGGGGGGGGGCGTTAGTGTGGTTTTTATCAGTTGGTGTCTGCACAGATTT
>JAVDPK010056441.1:0-19929 GCA_034780415.1 Cichlasoma orientale
GTGTGTGTGTGTGTGTGTGTGTGTGTGTGTGTGTGTGTGTGTGTGTGTGTGTGTGTGTGTGTGTGTGTGTGTAATGATTCATGCCATTATTTATTTCAAATGACACTGGTAATTGATCAGAATCAGATTTCTTCTTGTTTTTCAGATAGAATTCCTTTTTATTTGACCTGAAATAATGCTTTAGATGATAGATTTTTAATTATCTTGTGTGTATTTGGATATAATACACAGGATATTGGGGCTTCAATTTCTTATCATTTTATTTAATGAGACGCTGCAACCCACAGTATGTGCTTATTTGTTGCTGGACTTGTGTATGTGTTTATTATATAGTACCACTCAAAAACATTTGACTGGTACTGTGTATATATATTTATAATGATGCTGAACAAATTGGTCATGTATATTCCTATAGACATTACACTTAATGATTTAGTGAGCAGTGTTTTTTGTTTTTGTTTTTTTTGGCTGATTCCTAAACAATACACAGTTGCTTAAAGACTAATCTAACTATGCTGACTTTGACAGCCATACTCACTCACCCCCAAGCTCCACCCCAAAATAGGAAAATAAAACTGTGTAATACTTAATTAGTCATTAAGTATGCTGTCCATTTTCCCTTATGAGTTTTTTTTTTTTTCTATACTGCAAGTAAGTTAGCTTCTGTTCACCTTACCTTTATTCATGCAATAAGCGCCTTTAAATGACTGGTAAATGCAAGTGTTTGCTAGTTATGCTCTTTTGTTTTAAAAGTATACAATATATTGCTGTATCAATATCCCCGAGTTCTGGGCATGGAAAGCATGTTTCCTAGAAAGATGTGTCATTCAGTGAGAATGTCATAAGTTTACCCAACTACCAGTGACTAGAGTATAAATTCAGTGCTTACAATGCATCAGCTGCCATAGATGCAACACTTACATAATGGCTCAGTCACACAACGGTAAAAATAGGACAGCAACCTCCTTGTGACTAGGAACAATCGGTGGTTGCCTGGTGACTGCACTGAATTTTTTGCAAGTAGTTGTGGCAACCAACTGTTTGCGCAGAGGCTGAGCATGCAACACCCTCAATCTCGGCAGTCAGTCTACACCGGGGGCAATTATTTTTTGACATAGGGCCAGGTAGGCTTAGAAAGGTTTCTTACCTTAATAAATTAAATCATTATTTAAAAAGTCTATTTTGTATTTACTCGGGTTACCTTTGTCTAATATCTAAATTTCTTTGATGATCTGAAACACGCAAGTGTAAAAAATAAAACAGGAAGGGGGTAAATACTTTTTTCACAGCACTGCATGCCTGTATGTGGACCATGTACATATTTTTCCTTGTTTTTACCAGCACTGTTTGCTGATTAAACAACAATAGAATGAACTACTAACAACTAGTCTTCAGACCAAGAAAAGATATGAGATTAGATGGAACCATGCAAATACGAGAAACATGCAAAACCAAAGACGAGTAGAGCTATCAAAAGGTTTTGTGTGAGACTCCTTTAAGCAATAAATGAAAATCAGGTCCAGTGCAAAGGTCCAGTGTGTGAGGTAAAATTTCTAACACAACACATTGGACAGCAGTTTGGGGTTGGGGATGATCTTCAAAGAATAATCACATAGTTCCCAGTGAAAATCAAAAAGTATTTTTGCTTGAAATGCTCTACTGTACACCATCCTTACTCCATTTTTATACAATATAGAACTGCCATAGTTGCTCAACATCATGTTTCAGAAGCACTTCTGAAGAATTATAGCACTTTATGAATACCAAAGGATAGTTTTGAAGACTAAGTTTTTAGAGCAGCCAATAACGCAGAATGCAGAGGAGGAGAGAGCAAAAAAAAAAAAAAAGAGTGAGGTGGAACAGCCACTAATGAAGAAATCATTGCAGACAGAGAGAAGAGAGAACTGAGGCAGACGGGGTGAAAGCCTGTCATCAATTATCTTGATGTCTTGATGTCAACAAAGGCAAGATAACCAGGCACAAGTACAGTGCACGGCATGGGTAAAAATGAAAGCTGGGCCAAGAAAATTGCAGTGCAAAAACAGAATATCTCTTGGTGTGCTTATGTGTATCTATATTCAAATAACGGTTGAGAATAACAGGTATTCTAGATAACAGTCCCACTTACATTTCTTTCAAAAAGCAAAAGAGAGAAACACAACGGATCTTCTTAAATCCCACAAAGAGAACCCTTTAATCATTTGTCTCTCTGTATTGATTTGGTCGCTGGAAGTCACTATCTAAGTCACTCATCAGAGTATATACTTTTGGTTAATTGATTAATCAGTATGTAAGCCACGGTATAGTCTGACATTAATCAACACTTTTTAAGAGGACTGCTGAGGAGTTGCCAAAAAAAAGGAAGTTGAAATTAACAAATGGTAGAGCATGTAGACCACATTATACTTAACACCTTTCAATACATTTCATTTTATATGCAATAAATTAGGTACCCAGTAGCACTCTGAACTACCAAGACTACTACCTACTAAGAACTACTAAGCTTCATATTATTTCACCTGCAGCAGTTACATCATCTGATTTTTCAAAGTCTAGTCTTTTTGGGTCATGACAACCGTGAATGTGTTATGTGTCAGACAACCTAGTGTGTAACTACATAATGTATCTGTGTTCCTCCTGCTCGCCATCATCTATCTCTTATTCTTCCATTAGTTTAAATAGAATAATGTTATTTTTTAGACTAATATATTATTATAAATAATAATAACAATATAATATAATATAATATTTTACTTTTTATAATATTAAATCACATTTTCTCTTGGAAATGTTTTTGGTTCAATACTATTTATGAGACTAAAAAACTTCTTAGGATGCAGACGTCTCAGGTCTTAAAATTCACCATTCACAAGATTCAGGCATCATATAAATGGAATGGTGTTAATAAGATTTTCCCTATACATCATACATGTATTTCTCTTAATGTCCCTTCATGTCATTCTTGTGTGAATGCCTTGAGCCACTCATCTTTTCTTTATATTTTGCTTGGAAAATGGGGAATGGGTGCAATGATTTAATGAAACGTGCAAACATAAATGGAAATACAACATATAAGTCAATTTGTATAAAACGTTTGTACAATTACAAGCTTGAAAGTCAATGTTTGGTATGACCATCTTTATTCTCCAACACAGCCTGAACTTTCTAAGGCAAGCCTTCTCGTAATTTCTTCTTTAGTATTTAAGAATAATTCTCCAGGCTTCTTTAAGAACATTCAAAGCTCTTCTTTAGATGTTGGCTGCCTTTTCTCAAGATAATCCCATAACGTTGTAGTCCGGGATCTGGGGAGGCCAAACCATGACTGATAGTGTTCCACTGTATTGTTTTCTATCAAGGTATGCTTTTAATGCAATGGGAATGTGCTTGGGATCACTGCCAATGAGAAATTTTCCAGATGGTAAAACTCTGATGGTACTCTTTTGCATTCCTAATTCCATCAATTTTGACAAGGTCCCCAACACCACTGCCTGAAATGCAGCCCAAACCATGACACAGCCTCCACTGTGTTTCACAGATGACTGCAGACACCCATTGTTGGACCTCTCTCCCGACCTCCACTGTACAAATGGATGATTTGAACCAAAAATTCACATTTTGATTCATCACTCCATAAGACCTGTATCCACTGATCTTGAACCCAGTTCTTGTGTAATTTGGCACCCCTGTTTCCCTTCCTTAAGAATGGAAGGGAAAAATGCCACCCCTCCCACAGAGACCACCAAGACCATTTTTGATGAGCCTTTACTGAACAGTAGATAGATCAACTGAAGGAGCAGATGCATCGCTCAAGTACTGTCAGGTCTTTGCTGAATGTTTTTCCTATTTCTTAAGGATAAGACTTTCAGGTACTGTTTATCTACTGTTGATATTTTTTTGGCCAGCCACTTTTGCCCAATTCCCTCAAATATTTTTAAAAGCACACTGCACACAATACTGAGATATGCCAAGTGTTCAGCTAATAGCTTTTTGGCAATCACCCTGTTGGTGCAAAAATACTATTTTATCCCTACGAAATTATGTTACCTTGGCATTTTTCATAGATTCAACTAAAGAAATTATGTTTTGTGACTGGCTGCTAATAACAAAATGTCTGAAGACACAATTTAAAATTGGTTCTTTGTAAAGTTTTCTGTCATGTGTAGATTTGACACTTGTGGTAGGTGCCTTTTAATGCTTGACTGATTCATGGATCAACGTTAAATGGCTTGACCAAAACAAACAAACAAAAAAAACAAATACTCCCAAAACAAACAAACAAACATTCTTCTGAAAACTATCAGGTATAAGAACTGGACTGAAAACAAGAGAAAAAACAGTCTAGGTGCTTGGAAGCAAAATATAAAGAAATGAGAGGTGACTCAAGAATTTGTAACTTTACAGCTAAATACAAAATTATGTGCCTTGTTTAGAAATGGTTCTCAGCCCATCACAATAATCCATATCACCTTTGTCTTACATAAGCACTCCCCCCCTTTACTCTCCACCCCGCCACCAAACCAGCCTCTTTAGATGTATTATTCATTGAACAAAATAATGAATTCAGAATAGAGAGACTAACACATTAATTAGCCTATTCATACCCTCCACTGAAGTACTAGAAAATAATAATCTATAAATAATTTTCCTCATAAAATAGCAAGTGAGAGGTTTATGAGGATGACATTGTATGAAATTGCTAAGTAATAAAACATATGACAACTAGATATGTTGAAGTGTGGGGTTTCTGTATGATAGATTAGATAGATACTCTTCATGCATGCAACATTCACAAGTACCTAGGAGAAGTGGCCTCGTTTGTGGGTTTGTGCAGTATGTCTAATGGGAATAAGTCATTACACATCACTGAATGTCAAGAGGCTGGTCTGAATATGTAAGCCAACCATTAACGGGGCAGCCGACAGCCCACACACTGAATCCAAGAGAGGGTTCTGACATCCAGCACTGCTATTAGCCACTCTGTCAAATGATGGGAAGACCTAAATTCAGTGAGAGAGGACATTAACATGTGTCCATGCATATATGTGGAACACGCTCACACATATTTATATGCAAAAATACATTTTTGAATACCATATACAAAACTGTGTACACATAGGAACTCATAAAGCCAATATTTGGACAGCAACATAATTTTCAAGATTTTCAGCACACTGCCAAAATGGATGGAAACAAGACAAGTTCTAGAATTCAGCTTTAATTCAAGGGGTTTAATAGAAAAAATGATTGACAATTGTTGGCACTCCATATTTTTATTTATTTTTTACAATATAGGATGTTTTTTTTATACTTGGATGGGGTCAGTTACTGACTTGGCTATTTAGTTTTTTTTTTCTTCTTCTTCAAAAGCCCTTGGGGTGCATCCACTGTATGTTTTTGGTCATCTGTATGTGGAGTGCTAATCTATCAGCTTTGCAGCATTTTAGTGATTCTAAGAAAGTAGTACTCAGTACACTTCACCCTGCTACTTCTACCAGGATTCACAAAATCATCATCAAAATATACTAGTGATCCATTTCCAGTGGTAGGCAGAGACACCAATGCCATAAGAATGACTTTGACAGATGATGTGGTTTAATTTGGGTCATGAGCAGCTATCTTTCCTTCTCTTTCCTCTTCTCTTCCCATCATTCTGTTATAATCTAATCTTGCTTTAAAAAGAATTGTGTTTAGCCTTGTTTTCTGTTGTTGCTGCTTTTTTCTAGTAAAATGTGATCTGGCTTTCCTTGAGTGTTGCTGGTTTGCATCTAGAGTTAAATTCTCTGTATTTACAATCATGAAAGCATCTGTAGATTGTAGATTTTCCTCCTATTCTTGTGAATATTCATAACTTGGCTAAAAGTTGTAAAGTTTTGCTTTGTTTTTTTCTAAACTAAATCCTTTAGTTGTCTTTCTTCCAGGCCATTTTGTGTTGCTTAGATCACCAGTGTTTTCTTTCTTTTTAACTAAATTCCATATCACTGATTTGACCACTCCTAAAGTTTTCACTTTTTCAGTCTAACGATGGCTGCCTTGAACCCACACCTTGGACCACATATTGTCAGTTCAGAAAGAACATCTTCCAATATGCAAATGTGACATTTGGAAGCAACTCGAAAACCCTTTTTTTAAAACTGCATATAAATTAATTGTCTAATAACACACACACACACACACACAGAGACACACACACACACACACACACACACACACACACACACACACACACAGACACACCCCTCATCCACCTCCATTTGCCTCAGACATGTCACAAGTAGGCCATTGAGTGATGGAGAAGTGGGCCGAAACAGCCAGTGGGCTTTAAAAAAAATACACTGGGCAAAGAAAAAAAGAAAAAACAAAGAAGCTGAGAGAGGGAGGAGAAGAAATTATAGTAGAATAAAGGAGAAGACAGGTCAGAGACAACTTTTCATTTGAGACCCATGTGTGACCCATCTTCTGCTCTTTTAACCATTATGAAATCCCCTTTCCCCTTAATACACCTACAGTATTTTGATAGAAAATATAGCACTAAACTACTGCTAAAGTCCTAAAATGAACTATATAGCACAGGGCACTGCCATGCATAAGCCCACTCACTACTGGTGTGTCAGTAGAAAACAGGATCAGCGTAAAAATGAAGTGGAGAATAAAATAAAAAAAAAAAGAGGTGTCCCTTTGTAAGTACTGCTCATTATTATCCTTTAATTAAACCAATGAAATATGTAGTGTTTTGGCTCCTGCCATTCAAAGATCAATTAACTCAGAATTAATATTTGATAAACTATAGATTTGTAAATGTCACTATATACCACATTTGGATTTCTGTAAAAAACAAAAAAACAAAAAAAAAAACTACTAGTCTCCTGCAACTGAATTTTAAAAAATCCACAGTCAAGTACTTTACAATAACAATGGTGTGCACTCTAATTCATCGTTCATGCAGTCACATGATATGGTAATAAACTTTCCATGTTAAAAGAATGCCAATGCAATGTCCAATTCCTAGCAATAATGCTTCTCTTCCTACCCACAAAGGGTATTCGAACAAAATTTATTCGAAATTGTTTTTGACTCGTATAACTTTTACACCGGATTCTCCTCCATTATATTGATTTCTGGCTAATTACTGTAAATCTGCTGAGTATGGATAATATAAATCAACGAACCAAAACATTATGACCACTAACAGATGCAGTAAATATCATTTATCATCTTGCATCAGTGGTGCCAAGGCCCTGCATAAATTAGATTCTAAGCAAACAGTTGGGCTCATAGTCAGTGTGCTGGCCTGTAACTCATGTGTTGGCCTGGGTTCATACTGAGTGTGTTGGCCCCTAACAAGGGTCAATTAATTATGGTTGAACATCTGGCTGGGAATGCCTTAGAAACAGTGTGATGATGAAAAGCACTATATAAATAAATCCTGCTTGCTTTTGGAACAGGCCTGACTGCAGTAGTTCCAAAGTCTGAGGTTTCCGGAGAAAAGGTACAGAACAGTAAGTTTTTAGAATTTGTTTAGCAATTACTGTGATGCCCATCACCTTTGAAGAGCTGCTATATTTTTGCTTTTTGGTCAAAACAATTTTGAATGTCAGAAGAAAGAGTTTGAGTGCATGTAGACTGATAAGACTGGTTTAACGTTAACTTTTTATTGTAACTGTCACGGTTAGGCTGTGTGGCTGGCAGAGGTGGACCCAAATGCAGAATGCATGAGACAGAACTAAACTTTAAGGCAGCTTTAATGCTCAAGCTTTTTAACAATGTCCAGAATACAAAATACAAAATCCAAGGTCAGACGTTAATCCATAATGTGAAACACTTGGAAATCAAAAGGGGAGGCGCGCGAGCACACAGCAGGCAGGGAACATAGACAATGACGCAACAAAGAACAGAGAAGAACTGAGGGTTTAAATACACACAAGGTAATTGGGGAGCGTGGAGACAGCAGGGAGCAACAGGTGAACCAAATGAGCCTAATGACACAAAGTAAGCAAAACTGAACACAAAGTAGAGGGAACAAGGGACTGTCAAAATAAAACAGGAAGTGACCAAACAAGACACAAGCGCAGACTTGACACAATATGAGAAATGGAATACACAAGAGACAAGGGACAAAGACACAGAGACAAACAGACACTGGAACACAGAGACGCAGGAAGACAAGAAGAACAAGGGAAGACAGGAACAGGATACAACTAAAAGCAGAAGTCAAAACCTATGACAACCTGAGAATCCAAACTGTAAGGAAACTAAGAAACACAACTGTAAATGTTTCTGCAGTAGAACCGCTGTGGCGATCGCTTTGAAATCTCTTTGAGCTGGTTTTCAGCTGCTTTGTGTTGTCGGTTTTGTGTTGATATGTGAAAACGAAAAGAAAAATTGTATGTGCATCCTCAGTAGGATTGGGATTTGTGTTAGTGTCTAAGGTTTACTGGCAAACCCCTGTGCTACGCCAGGGGCTTTGCTAGTATTGTCTGTCAATAAACAATAACTGTCAAGAAAATCATAATTACTTCTTAATTGTGGTTACATAAATAATATAACAATATTAAGAATATATTAAAACAATATAAATATATATTTTAACATTAATGATGAATTATAGATAAAGAAGATTTAATACCCAATGGGTTGATTCATAAACTCACTGCATTACTTTTAAGAAAAGTAACAAGTAATGAGTAATACATTACTTATTTTGGCTCAGAAACATGTGTTTTTAGCTGGTTTGACAGCTGCTGAAAAGCTGATTGCCGCAAGGTGGAAACTTCGCTTGCTCACTTGGCAGCGATGGCTGCTCACTTACATGGATGTTGCTTATATTGAACTGTCCACAGCCCGAATCCATGGCGCTAAAGAAGGTGCAGTTAAACTTTGGGCCCAAGTAGTGGAGGATCTTAGGGTGTTATTGTATTGAGTGCCTCCTTATCTATTGGTCTCTGGTTGTTCATTCCACCTTTCTCTCCTTGTTTCCCTTCTCTTGCCTCCTTCTGGACCAGTCCCACCCCCACCCCCAATCTTGTTTTTTTATTTGTTTTGTTTGGTGGTTTTCTTCTTTTTGTCTACCTTTAATTGTACTTTTTGATATTACTGCTTACATGTTTATATTTGTACAAAGGCAAAATTAGTAATGATCACATTACTTATTTTGGGTAATGACCCCCAGCATCACCATTATCATTTCATTTTCAATTCTATTAATTCAAACTTAGTTTTATCCAAGAACTACATTTGTTCAATGTAGTAACAGTATTACTGTATAACTACAGTAATAACTAAAAACAATTGTTTTTAGTTATTACTGTAGTTATAACTTTATATAGACTGCTACAGTTCCAGCTTTCCACAGTGTAACAAGTATTATGAAGGATTCTCGCTTACCTCATTGATGAGAAACTGCAGCTGAAGAACAGCTGCTCCACTCTCATGCTGACAATAGCAGTCCACTCCAGGTCGTCCCAGTCTGATGACACCACAGAGTCAAGGAAGTGTACAAAACAAAAATTCGATGGATATATCAGCACAATGCAGACGACACCAATACATATTTATGTGCCAGTGATTGCAGTGCGCTCAGAGATTACATCCAATCAACACATAAGTGCGCATAAAATAGGATGCTGAGCCAAAACATCATGTCCATTACAGATGGAGTGAATGACTTCATGCACAACAACAGCACATCACAGTTTGGTGTGTATAAGATCAGTCAGTTTTGTAGTCCAGTCACAATCTTTGACTCAACAATGCGGACACAGGCTGTCAATTATAAACATATAATTGTATATCACTAATACTTTGAAACAAAGGATAAAGGGCCTGAGGGCTTACACAAAGGTTTCTTAACATATAGTCCCAAGTTTTCAGTTGCTGCTCTGGCCTTTTCTGCCTTATCTGTTTATAAAGTTTCCTGTGTGAAATAATGATAAAACATTAAAAAAAAATCTATGCTATTGTGTTGTTTATTCGAGAATTTATCTAAAGAAAATGTGGCTGTGCAGAAGCTGAACTACAGAAGATCACTATAGCACAGCACAGACAGATGATGCTATGTCCAACCCATAAAGGATGACTGGATTTATAAAAAAGTGCATTATAGTCTTTGATGGTTGCTGACACAGCCCTCGTCGTACCTCTCCACTAACCTCGAAGCACTCAGGTTCACAGGGAAGGATTCATGCAAGCACAAGTGAGGAGCTGTGTGTACACAGGCTTCACTCTGTCATCACAAAAAGGCCCAGACACCATTTAATGTCATCCTCTTATCATAAACAGCTCTCTTAAATGAACTTAATTGTTATTTCATTCACCTATTATTATTATTATTTTTAGCATAGTTTTTGTGACTACTTAATCCCAGTATCTACTAAAAGTAACATTTTAACTTCATACCCACGATTAAGAATAATTTATATAATGAATGTGTATAAAATAAATCTACTTGCAGCTTGTTTAGGGAACAGGTACGCTCACCAGAGGAAGTCAAATCCCTAAGCACATCCTTCAAAGCAGGTGGAAATCACCAGGAGGGAGAAATGACACAATGTGAAAACAGAGCCAGTTGGATCAGAATTACAAGCAGTTATTCAATCACTACAGTTTGTTCAGAATAAACTATGTTGCCAGCATTTCTCAGCACATCACAGTGGAGCAGAGCAACACATATGAGCAGTTCTGCAATGACCAAAATGACTCTCTTGTGTCTGCCAATCCATTATTATAAAGTAGAAAAATATTTAGTCAGAATAAAACTGCCATCACTGTCATTCTTGTCGAGCACCTTAAATCACAGAACTCAAGACAAACAAACAAACCAAAAAAAAAAAAAACCACCTATAAGACAGTAAATGTGAAAGTGAAATTTTATAATAAAAAATATTTATTCATGAAGTTGGATGGGTTTTCACTTTTTCTACCAACACAATGAGAACCTTTATTTCTTCAAACATTTTTTTCTCTTGATTCCACATAGTCTATAAATTTTTCCCATGATTTCATGTGCACATGAGCTGTAATGTTTTATTACAAAACCTGTGGTATGATGTGGCTGGCTATTTTGCCCTCACCTTCTCCCTAAAGAGACTTCTGTTCACCTTGCTTAGCATCAGTGGCTGCCCATGACACCTTACAAACAGCTCAGGGCAAGGTGATTGTATGAGCCACAATCAAATATGTGTTCCATTTGTTAACTGTGCAAAGAAAAAAAAACTTTGTGAGTGAAGAGAGTGGTCAGAAATGTGTGTTCAGTATTAATGAAACCCAGAATGAATAATCATAGAGACCATTGTGTGTGTGTTTGTGTGTGTGTGTGGGGGGGGGGGGGGGGTTATAAGTATGTTTATAAGCACCCTAAAGAGGGACATAATAGAACGTAGATTTAATTACTGCTTTTGTAGCACTCCAGTATGAACAAATGACATGACCATTTATGTTTGCATTTATGTTAGTGTGGACAGCATATCCAGTTATAAATCTTTCAACAGTTGAAGGTTATGCAGTAAGTAATATTAAGAAAAGCAGTGTTACTTAGTAATAAACACTATGGCTTCCAAGACATGCAACAATCCAACATACTGATGCACAGTGAGCGCACTTCATGTCAATTTCAAAATGTCCTCTGAAAGCAACAGGGCAGAAACACCCAGACGGTCCTTCTATACAGAATATCACATCTACAGCAGTAGCAGCCACGGTCCCTGATATGATGAACTGCTGAACCAGGGAGCAGATCTCAGGCGCACTGAGAAGGAAAGACTCGGACAGTTTACGGTTCAAAACACGGTCTGTGACTTTAGGCTAAAGTGAAGTTTATTTATTAAAATGTAATTTGTCTAAACCGGTTTTGTTCTATATTCAATGCATGCAGCACCCTTAACTTTATATAGAGAACTATTACTATATATGTTAATATTTTATTCTTATGCACTGCACCGTGTAACAGTTACTATTGTCTTTAAAACATTAGTATCAGTATATTTTGTAGATTTAAGTTACCTATCAGAACATAATTAAAATCAGTGATAATAATCACAAAAATTGTTTATTAAAATGTTTGATATAGTGTGTTCAAAAATGTATGTGTGGACCACAGAGAGTGTTTTTATTAGTGTCTGGTGTCAGTGAGTGTATTTTGGGGTGGCTGGTTATGGTCAAAGTCAGCTTGATTAATGTTAATACAAAATGCTATTTAATTATCATAATTTGCCCTGGCAGCATCTCTGCATTACATATTCTGTCTTTCATGCATGCTGTAATCAGTCAGAGATTTGTAAAATGCTTCAGTGTCCCTTTTAATATATCAAATTAATGGTTTGATAAGACACCGTGGCAGACATCCAACATGATGCAGAGGACACTGTCAAAAAAATGTGACCTTGACTAACTAGAGGGTGCTGCCAGGCACTTTTTGGGTGTGGGTGTGTCTGTACTTGGATCTCAGATTTACAGAATGTCTTATAAACTGAAAGTGCTATACAGCTGTAGCTCAGGTAAGTAAACCTAAAATAACTGAGAACAGAAAACAAGGTAGCGGGGTAATTGATATCAACCAACCCACGTGTATTGGGCTGATCTGTCCTAAAATACAACACACTGATGGATATATGCTCCAGCTGTTCTGTTGGGAAAAAGCATTTGCCCCCTTCCTGATTTCTTGTTTTGTTTTTGTTTTTTTGCATATCTGCACAAATCATGTTGATTCTAATCACTTTCAGACCTTTCAATAAAGAAATCACTTAAATAGAACCTGTCAGACAAAGTGAAGGAGAATAAAAGATCTTAAAAACCAACACATTATGCCATGATCTAAAGAAACTCAAGAAAAGATGAGAAACAGATTCATTGATTTCTATCAGTCTGGAAACGGTTACAAAGGCATTTCTAAGGCTTCGGGACTCCAGCAAACCTCAGTAAGAGCCATTATCTAGAAATGAAAAAAACTTGGAACAGTGGTGAACCTTCCCACGAGTGTCTGGCCTACAAAAATTACTCCAAGAGTGCAGGTCACAAAAGAACCAAGAACAACAGCTAAACAGTTGCATGCCTCACTTGCCTTGTTTACATGGCAAAAACATCCAAGGAGTTCAAAGGAGAAAACCACTGCTGACAGGCTCATCTCACATTTGCCAAAACATATCTTGATGACCCCATGGACTTTTGGAAAAATATTCTGTGGACTGATGAGACAAAAGCTTAACTTGTTGCAAGTTTTGCATCCCATTACATCTGTCATGAAACTAACACAGCATTTCATAAAAAGTTCACATGATACCAACAGTCAAAAATGGTGCTGGTTTTGTGATGATCTGGGGCTGCTTTGCTGCTTCAGGACCTGGACGTTTTGATGGATGGAACCATGAGGTCTGCTCTCTACCAGAAAATCTTGAAGAAGAATGTCCAGCCAGCTTCAGGCCCTGAAGCTCAAGAACGCTTGTGCAGCAGAACAATGATCCCCCCAAAATATAAAAAAAACACCAGCAAATCCACCTCCGATTGGCTAAAAAAAAAAAAAAAAAGGAAAAAAGAAAGAAAAGAAACAAGGTTTTGGGGTGGCCTCGTCAAGGTCAGGGCTTAAATCCGATAAAGATGCTTTTGCATGACATTAAACAGACCAGTCTTGCCTGAAAACCCTCCACTGTGGGTGAATCAAACCAATTCTGCAAAGAGTGGGCAAAGAGATATCCTCCACAGTGATGTGAAAGACGCATTGCCAGTTATCACAAATGCTTGACTGCAACCAGCTATTGGGTTGAGGGGGGAATTACTTTTTCACAAAGGGGCAGGTAGGTTTGAATAACTTAATACAACTTAATAAAAAATGCATTTTGTATTTACTCAGTTTATCTTTTTCTAGTATTAAAATTTGTTCGATGATCTGAAACATTTAAGTGTAATAAATATTCAAAAAAATATGCAATTCTATAAACTTTATAGAATTGCATCTTCAGGCTGTGAAGGCTCATTATGAGACTTCTTAAGGTTACGAATGAAATTAATCAAACTTCAAGGCAGGTTAAGACAAAGGTCCATGGCAATGAGAAAGTTTTAAAGAAGTGAAAATTTTGCAGCAGATATTGAAACTTTTATACACTTTCCACTGATTTCTGCCCCGTTTTTTCTGTCTGTCATCTTGTCCAAATCAACGGATCCATATCACTGAGGGAAAAAAGAACAAAAAAGTAAATACCAACAACTTCAAGCTTTTTTGAGCCCTTTGTACTCATGCGCCCACATTGAGCCACCAAACCTCAGACAAATCTATTTTCTGACCTATGGCTATCCTATGGAGCATAGGGAACAGCCCCGTCGACATAAAGCAGTCGATATGGGCTGTGTTTCTCTTTTGAATTCCCACACAGCAGGAGACGTCTAACATTAAAGGCTTAAATGACAACAACTCAGAGGTGGCTGCTTGTGAATGTGTTGGTGTGCGTCAGTTTTGACAATCTGAGTTAGGCTGGTAGCAGTGGGTTATGTTAAACGAGCCCACAGTGCTGTAACGTTCTGTCGAGCATCAACTGTTGGAATTCTACAGTCAGGACACTTTAACAGGTGTTAAAAAAAATAATGTGAATATTCTGCACAGGCGATTGTTTAGTGGTAGAGATGGTGTCATGCATTGTATGTTGCAACATGCTCATACACTTGCAATATATAAAAATGCAGAAATTACATATTTGTACATTGGTTTCTGAAGGCGAGGGAAACGCTTTTGGAAGGCAGCAGAGCAGTTCCGTGGCTTCTTGGGGTGTAGGCTGTGTCAATTCAATGCTATGATCACTGCTGTATTCACTCACTCAATGAGTGTGTGTATGTCTGTCCCCCCCTGTGTGTGTGTGTGTGATTCAAGAGCTGACTTGAAAGGAAATGGTAGACTTAAATCATCTCTCTGTCAGTCTGCATCATTCTCTCCCTGACAGGCGAGTCTTTGTACAGATCACATTCAAATTCACATCACACTCAAGAGCGCATCAAAACACACAAGATGCTGTCAAAACACAAAGCTAATGTGAAGGTGAAGTTGCCTACATTCATAATAAGACAAACACTGTACGGCTGCCAGCTAACAGGAGAGAATGGCAATGAGTATTTGTTGGATGTAGAATTGAATGATTTTTGCCTCGAAAACCAATAAGCGAAAGCAAATGTGTCATGAATTTAAGTTAAAACTCATTTGGAATGCACGGTTGCCTCTGGGCTGGAGCAAGCAGCAAAACCAGGGCAGAAATGTAAAAAATGATCAACTTTAGAGCAGAAGTAAACACACGTACCTGGAGAATACATTTTTGTTCTAGTTGGAAGAAATGTACAGATTTTTTATATAGAATTTCCAGTTAAATTGTATTTAGACTTAATCTTATACCTATGATAAACCTGTCAGGGTGTACCCTGCCACTTACCCAATGAGCTGGGATATGCCCCAGCTCCCCCAGTGGATAAGAGGGAGGGAGGGAGGGAGGGAGGGAGAGAGGGAGGGAGGGAGGATGGATGGATGGATGGATGGATGGATCCTACTTGTATGGTAGCAGTAATTAGCAGCTCTCTGTGTCTGTTCCCCCTACACAGTGTGTAGGATACACCTTGTTTGCCAACCTAGCAAGTTTTAGCACTTCTCCCCTCTTTTACTGTTACAATGTTACATCTGCTTCCAAAAAATAGAGACTCTTCAGACCACAGGCAACATTGTTTCAATATTCTTTTGTCCAATTCTGGTGAGCCTGTGATCACCAAACTTAGCTGACAGGAGTGACATCCGGTGTGGTCTTTTGCTGCTGTACTTGAAGGTTTGACGTGTTGTGTGTTTAGAGTGTGCTCTTCTGCATACCTTGGTTGTAAAGACTGGCTATTTGAGTTACTGTTTCTTTCCTATCACCCAGAAGCAGTCTGATGCTTGATTTGAACACTTTAGCAGGTTGTCTTGACCACGTCTACATGCCTAAATGCACTGAATAGCTGCCATATGATTGACTGATTAGATATCTGCATTAACGAGCAGCTGAAGATGTGTATTAAACAAAGTGGCTAGTGAGTGAATATAGAGTCTATTGGTTGGACAGTTGATGGAGTAACATGAGGACCCAATTTCTACAAAACAACTTTAAAGCAATACGGTTGTGCCATCTCTGAAGCCTGGTGGATTCAACTGTATACACAACTGCACAGCATCACACAAAGCAGTCCACTTACATACCTAGTTTGGTAGTACTTCAATGAAAGAAAAAAATTAATGTGCAGTTAATGTCAAAAGAAATATTCTGAGACCAGTTTTGTGTTTTATTGTGAATGTTCTGGATTAGGATTCCACATATTTATCCACCTTGTATCCACTCTTAGCAGATTACACACAGCAAGGATCATCACTTTAGAGTTCATTTTGTGTTTTATAATTTGGATTACATTAAAATCAGCATATGTTAACATTTAACTAATAAAGAGTTCTTGTTTTAAGATATTTGGTTTTATGTTCTGGTCGAATCACTGTGGCGTTTTTTTGTCTGAATTTTGTCTATAAGTTGTCTTTTTTGTTACTTCTTCTAGTCTTTTTTGACGGTATTCTGTTTGATACGTCACGTCCCATCATTATCATTATTGTTTTAACTCTATTTCAGCTTTAATTTCACTGATTTGGTTGTGTTTAGACCTGATGTTTGGCTTTCTGTTTGACATTCTGCCTTTTTTTTCCCTCTATGGAGCTTGTAAACTCGGTTTTTAAAGGTGCTAGTATTACATATTATTGTAAAAATGATATAATCACATATTATTTTTCCAGTGCATGCTTCTAAATTGGTAATTGGTGTTACAGTTGCAAAGACTGGCTATATTCAAGCAACAAAAAAAAGCAGTGTAAGAGAAGCTTCAAGATACACTTAACGAAAATGAATGCTTTAAGATCATGCCACCTGTATAGTTATACTGCAAAAGAGACTAAAACACAGTTAGCTTACAGTTTTCAATAAATTATTACCAACTTACCCTGCTGTGGGCAAACAAATTAGTTCAGAGCTGCACACAATGGGCTCCAATCACACATTTGTATTTATCTCAGCAGGGAAGGCAACACTTATATTAAGTCTGCTGTGAGAAAAAAAATGTCAAATGTTTTTATTTCCCAGTCTCACCAAACAGCAGGGAGATTATGGTGACTTTGTCCTACAATTCTCCTGCTGTCTCCTGTCGTTGCAGTAGCAAGAGAGATGAGAAGATTTGAAATGAACTGCTGCAAAATTTGTCAAAAAAGCCACTTTGAATATAAGAAATTATGAATATGATAAGAAAAAGCTAATCAGCCAACTTGAATGCATTCCTCCACGAATGAATTTAGGAACATTTTTGTGTTCTGGTTTAACACCTCAGGATCCTGCATCCTTTCACAGACTGAAGTACTTTTCCACTATCTTCTGAAACAATTCACAATTGTTTCCTTGCCTTCCTCCAAATCTTCCTCCTTTGAATCCATTCACTCTAGAGTTTACTTATTCGTCTGGAAAAATATCCCCCACACTATTACGCCACCACCAACAGCCTGAACCAGTGGTACAAGGATGTTGTTTACACCAAATTCTGACCCTACCATGCAGATAACGCAGCAGAATTTTAAACTTATCAAAACAGGCATTGTTTTTCCAGTGTTCTACTGCCTAATTTTGATGAGTCCATGCAAATATAGCCTCAGTTTCCTGTTCTTAGCTGACGGGAGTGGCACCCAGGTTTGATGTGCTGTGCATTCAGAGATGGGCTTCTGCATAGCTTGTTTGCAAAGAGTGGTTATTTGAGTTACTATTGCCTCCAGCTCGAAGCAGTCTGGCCATTCCCCTCTGACCTCTGGTATCAACAAGGCATTTTCATCCAGAGAACTACTGCTCACTGAATATTTACTCTTTTTCAGACCATTCTCTGTGATCCCCAGAGGTGGTTTTGTGGGAAAATCCCAGTAGATCAGCAGTTTGTGAAATACTCAGACCAGCCTGTCTGGCGCCAACAACTACGTTCAGTCATTTAAATCACTTTTCTTCCCCCATTCTGATGCTTGGTTTGAACTAAAAACCATGCTCTATCTTAGTGGCTGAGCCATGTAGCCAGGCAGGTGTTATCTGCCATCTCTGGTTTCTGCTTAATCCCTGATATCTGAGTCGCAGACCATGGAAGGCTTCTCCACAGTCACTTGGTGTTTTCATTCTGTTCTGTCAACTCCAAACCACTTACATGTCTCATTTTTAAACATTAACAGGATAGAGGATTTCACAAAAAAAGGATACAAGAAAACATATGCAGTATTAATATGTGCACACATGGTTCATGGTAAAAAAGCTTAAAACATAAGTGAGCTGTCCATTATGTTCATGCCGGAAGATGCAGGCGTTTGATCTGCGAGACTCAAAGTTGTATGTACATGCAGATTATTATATATTTATATATACATATATTATATTTGCTGGCATCACTAGCATTACAGTGGTATCCGCATTATCGCCAGTCATCAGTGTTCACCCTTTTTAAATTCTACAGAAAACCCCGACAGGTCTTACAGCTGTTACAGCCATGTTCTTCTGCAGGCAGTGATGTTAATACCCTAGGCTGTGCTGTGCTTCAAACTGCTGAAATTTAAGAAGAATCTTGATTAAAGTCATTTTACTCCACAAGATTATAACATAGTGGTTCTTGAATTGATCCCATTGTATCCTCTGGCTATCATTAGCCATCATCAGTATGCTCAAAATTTATCTCTCACCCCACTTTTTTTTTTTTTTATCTCCTCTTTTTGTGTGTCTGTGTGTGTATGCGGGTGCGGACATGTGTGAAGGAGGGTGTATAATAACTGTTTGTGTGAGTTTAATAATGTTGGTGAAGGAGCGGAGACACAGCTGGGCAATTTAGATTTGAGTATAAACATCTCACAGCAGAGTGGATACAGGGAAAAAAAAAGTGTGCATGAGTGGCTGTGCAAGAAAAAGTGTGTGCATGAGTATGTGTTGGCACCCACACAGCCAATGTGGGCAGGTGACTGGCTGTTTGAGGGTGCACATACTGTATACAGCTCCAGAGTTAGCTGGATTATCCAGTAGACTCATAAAAAAAATTGCCAGTGGCCTTGATGTCTGATATGCAGCGATGTTATATGAAATTTACTTAGCTGTACAGGCAAAAAAATATATATTATTACACTTAAATAATATTTACACTTGTTACGTACACACATATACTATAATTTAATATATAGACTCAATGAAGAGAAAGACCATAAGCGTATCCTCAAATTGTTTCCGTGCTCCAGTGTTTCCAACAAAATATTTATACAGAAATATGGCCAAGTAAGTTTCAACCACTTTCAATAGTTGTTCAAGAAGAGAGCAAAAGAGAGCATAATAATATCAAATTCGTTCTAAAGTCATGATTTCAGAAGTCCAGCATAAGCCTTTCATTTTTGCCAGCAATTATCTGATTAAACAGCTGAGTGACTCTCACTGCCAGACAGAACAGCTTTTTTCCTTGTGTTGGTCAAACTCCATTTCTGGGTGATGCTCTGTGTGTGTGTGTGTGTGTGTGTGTGTGTGTGTGGGTGTGCATATACATACACAAACACACATACATACACACACACACACACACCTATATATATATCTGTGCACACACACACCGCACATGCACCCATAAGCATAAACACAATATGTACTAACCACTATAAATACTAAAAAGAAATAAATATGCCATTACAGTTTAGGATGTGGAGTGATGGTAGAGACCCGTGGTGCCACAGCGGTGACTTGTGCAAATGACAGCAGCATAAGTGTGTGAACAGCAGCATGAGTGTATACAGAGGTTTGCAAGAGTAATCCATCTACACAGCCCTACCAGTGTTCAACAGTCTTACAGCTTCAGGGAAGAAGCTGTTCCTCAGTCTGGTGGTCCTGCTCTTGATGCTCCTCAGCCTCC
>JAVDPK010056587.1:4803-19910 GCA_034780415.1 Cichlasoma orientale
AAAAAGAAAAAGGAAAGAAAAATGAAGGTACCACTGCTCTTCAGAAAGGAGATAAAATAAAGGTGGGTGATGATGGAGAAGGGACAAACTGTACATTTGTTTTGATTGAGGAAAATCAAAAGAAAATAAGTTGCATCAGCTGGCAGTCAGTTCATCAGAGCTGCTGTTGCACTCAACTTCCAGCATCCAGACCGTCAACAAGAAACTGATGTGACACATCAGACATGGATGTCTCGTGTCATTCGAGGTCTTTTGTTACACTCTCGATGCATAACATTTTTAAACCCTCGCACGGCCATAAAACCAGCTCGAGTTGTGTGATGAATGGTTGTTTACGGCATGAATGTGATGCTTGCGGTATTCCCGAGAAAAAGATGACAGGCCTCATTTACCAGAACGTTTCGTGCACAAATCCAGGATTCGTGTGACTTTGTTTGTACGCCAAAAAGAACAAACTGCTGCAGAACGCGTGCACGCTCAATAGGATGAAGGCTGGGATGTTGGAGAAAATACGTCTTTTAATTAAACCCCTGGCATATCACAAATCCATTCATTCATTAACGGAATATGAAATTTAAAGGCGTTCACTGACCAAATATCCATGAAATTGACGTCCTCTCATATCAGCACTTACACCCTCATTATTTGGCATCATTAAGACAAACTTCTCCCTCTTTAAGTGTTTACCATGTTGACACATCCAAACCCAGCAGAGCACTTTTACTGTCTTATATCTTTTTCGGATGTTTGCAGGGCAACGCTAAAACGTGCATTACAGCGCGAAGCCTGCAGGCTCCGACTAACCACCGGTATGTGACAGTACTGTGACTGCAAATATCAGGCACACACCTGCCAGTTTACAGGTCAGATTCACTAACATACACATGCTGATAAGCCTGTGCACATGCCTCAGGAATGTGTCAGGAATTTTGTAAGTAGCCTTTTCAGGCCTAAAACTCAGTTCAAGGCTAAAGTGTGACAAGCCTCAAAACATTTTCTTAGCAAGCCTAAAAATATGTCCTCTCCCCTCCGTGAATGTGTCCATGTAAATGCCAAAATGTCCAATATCTAATTTGGAAAAAAAAATGCACTCTTATGCTTTGCCTGAGAATTTTGATTTCGACCTCCTTCGCTAATTAACTCATACGGGGTGCAAACGCTGGATACTTTAAGTCTAGATGAGGCTCGTTAAAGCCACTCCAAGTATCAGATATTCCTGTACAAAATCAGTTGAGCTAAAATGACCACATATTAAAAAAATTTAAAGCAGTATCAACATTTCTTTCCCCGTAGTTGCAGCAGGTGAATGTAGAGCTCCGTGGTGGTGCAGTGGCAGATGATGATGTATACATGCTTAGCCCCTGAGCTCCTGAAGAAAGCCCTTATTAAAATTCACACCATGACAGCAGACGTGGGGTCAGTGCTCCCGAATCCCAAGGGTGGCCAGAGCAATTAGTGGTTAAGTAATGGAGCAGCGGCAGGCCAAAGTTGTTGATGTGGCACACGCAGTCCGATCATAGAGGAAATGGTGGTAGGAAAGGGGAGGATGTTCGTACCTCGGGGTTAAAAGTAGTCAAAGGCAAAGGAATCATATTTCACGCTTGCTCTCTCTCTCCAGGCCAATTACTGTCAGGGAATCATCAATAGGCGCTAATAGATCACGGCACAGCAACTAAATGGTGTCCGTGTGGCCATTCTTCTAAATGTGACCTTGTGGCTGTGAGTATATACAAACACAGGCGCCTGCATACACAAAAATGTTAATGTTCAACATACATGTGTATACACAGATGGGGATTCAAGGTTTCATGCTTGTCAGGTAAAGGGCGAATACAGAAACAGCACCCATCCATTTATTTGCTTTGGTGCGAGCAATAAGAGCTCAGTCAGCAGCTTGTGACGGGAACCTCTTAAAGAAAAACAGCATGTATGAATCTCCGGTTACAAACACTTTGAACTCTGACCTACTCTGACAGCGAGCGCTCGGGCTGTAATTAGGCGCGCTCCGTTTGTCTCACGTGTCCTCGATTCAGATGTCGAGCAAACAAACGCTGGATACTTTAAATTGTGACACACGTTCTTTTACTTGGTTTGCAACACCGGGTTTCTTTTACAAAAGAGCCCTCATCTGACTGCATGCATATCAAACGCTTCGACGCAGAACACATGCTAAATCCCCCAGTTCGCCTAAAAACCCTGAAAACAATTTCTCTTCCGGTAAGATTACATTTATCATTCAGCCTGCACGAGTTTAAAGTGTGCATATAGGTGCAGACTGCAGGTTTTTCCCACCACCGCTGTTTCTCTTAATCTTTCCTAATCCCTTCATTAAATATCGCTCATCTCTTTTTTCTTTATTTCCTTCCATCACCTCTTCACCATCTGTCCTTACCTCGTCACCGATGATAATGATGGCGATAAAAGTTTGGGGAACAACGCTCATGGGAAAGCAGAACCGCTGCTTCCACTCACTGAACCACCTGATAAAAGTGCTAATGTTATATCAGCCGTGCAGCTGATGACTGGACAGTTCCACCGCGCAACGAACCCAAGAAATAACCATTAATGCCTTTGAAAAGCAACAAGTCAAAATGAATACAAATAAAGGCTAAACTATCACGATGAGACACAAAAGATGACATATTACCATAAAGGATACTTTTGGATACTTGTTAGCCAAGTATCCAAAAGCCATTTTTTGTACCATTCTGTAAAAAGGTTTGTTTCTGCTGCAGCGACCGACGCGCATGTGGAGAAAGCTTCAAGCGGACATTAGAGGAACTGCACTCAAACGTTGGATTCATTGCTCAGCCTTGGCGGGTGCTGCTTGGGCTTGCTGGAACAGGCGAGCGAGCACAGAGAAGTTAGCAGGGTACGAGTTAACCAGCAGGCCAGCTCGCACAGAGACAGGCCTTCTGGAGCTCCTTTAAAACCTTTGTTTACCCAGATTAAGGAGCCTGAGCGCACATTCACCCTCAGTAGCTGCCCAATCACAGTATTCAAACAAACCTCGGGCAGTTCAAGGTCGGCTGCCTTGCTCAGTGGCATGTCAGCAGTAGTTGCTTAAAGGGAAGCCCGGAGGCACACTACAGCAGATCAGGCTGGCGTCTGGCACTGAAACCGAAGACCAATTGAAGGCATAAATTTACATGAGACATTTGAATACTTGTAGGGCACGGCTAAGTCACTAATGATGGTGCCAGCCCCCCCTTTGTCTCTCCCAACAGTACAAAGACTCCTATTCTTAACATTTTATTGTCCCATTACAGACAACCGCCCATAAAGTTTAACGAGGCTCAAATAAAAACAACAGAAGTTTTGTGTCCTTCTGCTGTGCTGTCTGTTTTGATTTTGATTTGTGCATCAGTTAATGCTAAAAACAATGTAACTATAAAGTTTATTTTTTATTGCCCATGAATGTGTCATTTAGCCCTTCAGTCAATTGATGAATCAATTAGCCTTTAAAATATCAGAGACATGAGAATAATTGCACACAAGCAAAAGTTGTCAGAGCCCAAGGTGACAAGAATGTATCTCAGTAGCCAGAAGATGGATAGCCCCATTCTCACAGGCCTAGACCGGTCAGTGACCACGGGCACAGTGCGTAGTGGTCTGACAGCTGGTCACAAAGAGGTACACCAAAATCACCTGTCACCTGCAGTTTGCATGGAGGAAACAGCCGGATGGGGTGGCCTCCGTACAGTCCCAATCTCAACATCATGGAGTCAGTCTGGGATTACATAAAGAGAGCCTGAATCCGCAGAACCGTGCCAAAGTCGAGCAATCTACCTGCCAAATACCTTGAAAAACTGTGCAAGGACACGACGGTGCCGCTCACGTAAAAACTATTCAGTGCATTATTTTTAAAAGCATCCTCGCTATACTTTTAGTGCACAGTCCTGTACATCTTCAGATCCTGTCAGCATATTAACTTTTAATGCACCAGGCTGAGAACAATTTGCCCTTTCTTTCTCTTACTTCCACTTTCTCCTCTCTCTTCACGTCCCTCCTCCTCCCACCCTCCTTTGGCAAGGACCAGTCCAGGTGCTGCCAAGAATGTGACTGAGTTTGGAAAACAAATCCAGCTCGCTTCTCTCTCTCTCTTTTTTCAATTTTTCTCTTTTCCACCAATTGCTGTTGTTTCTTTTGTTTTTTGTTTTTAAGGTGGGCCAATGAGTGCAGCAGAGCTCCTGACAAAAGGTTGCTGCTGAGGTTTTTGGAGATCTCAGGCGATCTGCAGCTCACCGCCTTTTGTTGAGCTCTGCTTTCAACGTAGCCTCTTTCTAACCTGCTCTTCCAAACACACACTCAGCTGTTTGTCCTGCTCATTTACCACAAGGAACAACTGCACTGTGTGTGAAACTGGAGGCTCTATATTATACATGCATGCTTTCCACTCCCCAAAGTTCATTTCCTCACACAATGAAAGCGAGACATGGATGAAATAACATTTTAGGATGGCTCCTTTTGGAAGTTAAAGAAAAACTGGGCATTGGCAACAATGAGTGGTTGACAACCAGTCACTAGTTAGTGCGTCAAGCCTTGATTTCTGCAATCCTGTCTGCTGCTATGTTGGTTTTCTGACCAAACTTGGATAAGAGGGTGGAGCTGTGAGCTAACATCAGCAAGCTCGGTTAGCAAGGTGCATCCATAAACTGTAAGGGTACGCTGCACAGACACAGACAGCTGCTGTTTAGTGTTAAGATCATTCCTACTCCCACCTGAGTCCCCAGCACAGACTTCTCTGATGCACCTCACACAAGACATTATTTGTGACATAATTGCAATAAAAATGCTCAAAAAGGCACCAGCACCACAAACACAGCTGTGAACACTCCTGGAACCTTTTAATGCAGCTTTAAACCTTAATGCAGTTCAAATGGGTCAGTTCTAAAACCCCCCTATAGTCGGTATGAGATGGGAAACTCGCTAGAGAGACCAAAACTATTTTTGTACCAGGCTGTACATGTTTAGCAGTCACTGAAGGAACTGCAACGCAACTTTTTCCTTAATGGCCACAAGTGCAGTGACCAGGGGTGTGAATGTTGGTTTAACTTCAAGATTTAACTGATCTGAATGCAAGAGAGGAATTTCCGCTGCAAGCGCACGCACACGGCGCTCTGCCAGAGAGCGAAAGGTGTGAGTGTGTGGTGTGTCAGCATGTGCAGGTGGTATAATTAGTCTAGAGGAGCAGGAAATTCTGTTTTCAGTGTGTGAGCGTGTGGATGTATTAATGTGTGTGTTACTGTATAATTAAGTGTGTCTCAACATTAGGCAGATTGAGCTGCCAATGCTGACACCGTAGCAGAGTTTGTGCGTCTGTGGTGTGACTGGGCACTGAGCCTAACATGCAGCCTGTGTGTGTGTGTGTGTGTGCGTGCAGACACACACACACACAGGCTGACTGCATGGGTAACTTTATCCAACTGTGCCAGCAATCTGGGAGTCCAATTTCCCTTCCCTCCCTTCCCATTTCACTCGCTCCTCTTCGCTGTACCCACACCGTTACTGTTGCCATATCAACAGCTCTGGGAGAGGTCTCCATTTCTCAGATTTGTGATGGAGCAACAGGAAAACTGCCAAAAGGCTACAGAGAGGGCAGACTTATCAGCAATGTCAGTTTGTGAATGAGTGAAAGAAAATGTGAAACGTAAACTTGCAGCAAGCTGAAAAAAACCCTCAAAAAACATCAACAGCAGAAGGCTTTAAAAAGAACTTCATGGAAGTTTCCCCAACACAAGAAAAGCATCCATGGAGTAATAAAAATATAGATAATATATGATAATAGAGTCTGCAAAAACAAACTCCATCTGAAGACCTCAAACTTGCACAGAGAGCAAACAGTAACTTCTGATCCGATTGAGACTGGTTCCAACAGCAAGTCAGTCTCTACAGACTCCCAACCTGGCAATGCTAACAGCCGTGTTTACAGAATGGTATAAACAACAGCGTTGGCCTCTCTCTCTCAGAGAATTTCCCTCTGCACATTTTCCCTGAGTTGCTTCTAGCTATGACCCACAAACTCACCTGTAAACCACCTGAACTGTGGTGCATGCCAATGAGACAGTTCACAGTTTCTGGGCCCACAAACTCACCAAACTGTACTCACCAATAGCCCTCCGTGCTAAATCTGGCCTCCTGCAACTTCAAAACAAGGACTTCTGAAAAACAGCAGCCATGCTAGAAGCAGTGCAGCACCATCAAGGTGATGTCCTTGATTTCTATGTTCAGGCACTGAATGTCACGATGGCAACTCGGGTAGTTTTCTAATTGATTTTCATCCTTTCAGCTTTTTTCCTTCCATATGTACCCTACTTAACTGGTGACTCTAACTTGGCAGTAGGTGTAACTCTGTATCTCTGTGTTTGCCCTGCAACAGACTGCCAACCTGTCCAGGGTGTACCCTGCCTCTCGCCCTATGACAGCTGGGCCAGGCTCCAGCCCCCTGCAACCCTGGACAGGAGTGGATGGATGGATGGATGGATGGATGGATGGATCCTACTTTGGTATTTTGAAGTTGTATGCTAAAATAGCCATAATCATATTAATCAAATGATCAAAGTGACTGTGAAACAGCAGCAGTGAGTACTAGCAGTGAGTCCTAGCAGTGAGTACTAGCAGTGAGTACTGCGTGTCTTCCAGTGTGTGTTCAGTTTCTCAGAGTTTACAAACAAGGCTGGGATCCAGGCACCAGCCACAGTGCAAATAAAACAAACCAGACTCACATCAAGCGTATAAACAAGGGCACAAATAAAATCATATAAATAAATATGTGCAAATTATCAAGTGACATGGATACTTTATCAAGCCTCAACAAATTGGGAAGGGTTTGGATTTGAAGGGAGAGACGGTTTGAGCTCCACTGGGAAAAGAAAACATGAAGTTGCAGCTTCACCTGGTCTCTGGACTGAAACGGGAACGTGTCTTTTGTTCTACATTAGCTCTGGACTATGTTTCTATTTCATGCTGTGCATTACGGAACTTCATACAACAGGTCCAGATGCTGCATTATACTGCATGCGTCATGGGGATGTGCCTGCTGCACGCACATATGATGACATCTGCATAAGATGACACCCAGTGACAACACTGAGGCCATCCTGACCTTATACGAGAGCTCAAACACGGCAAGAGTGCGCCGTGCACGACAGCTATTCAGGTCAACTGCCCGGCAGCCTCGTCCAGGTTTCAAGAGGACAGATGTGCTAATGCATAAGCAGGGGAGCATTCATCATTGTGCAATATAGTGCCTTAATAGGCATAACCTATTTGATGTTTTAAATGTTGTGATTTCACTGCAGAAGGCTGGCAGACTGAAAATATAACTACCAATATCCATGGTACCCACATAAAGGCTTTACTCAGCCTGGCAGTCATACTCAGTGGACCCCCTCAACGCCACCCATCATATTTAGAGGATCCCTCTACTGGACAGAACTACATCTAACTACATCCTGTTGGATTGCAGCTTGTGAAGGTAATCCTTCTTGTGCACCACAGACCTGCTGCAAGCTAGAAGAGCACTGCAACCAGAGCCTCCAGCCAGCGAAGAGCTGGTTCATGTGCTGCTACCTTAAACTCAGTAAGGATGCAGAGCAGAACAAGGACTGCTTTCAGGAACTGCGCTCCAACTCACTGCACATGCAGGTGATTATGTTACTCCAGCTATTTGTCCCAAAGTCAAATATGTGACTTTACAGTACAACTTCAAACCCTTAGTGTGTGGCGCCGTCAGCAAACTGGTTATTTTATACATCTTTTCATTTTAAAGTTGATTTATGCAACACTCACACAAACAAAATTATTACCCCCGTATGCAATGAACCTCACTCTCACTGCCTTTGAAGTGCTTGCTTCAACACAGGAATCAGGTCTGCAACCAGCTGCTGTCCTCAGAGCAACTTCGGTGCATCAAGACAGGGAAGAAACAGCAATAATGGAGTCAGCCGGACTCAACCTCTGCTCTGAGCGACCAGCTGGTCACAGCAATCACTTCCAACTGGTTCAAGGTTTCTTCACTGTCACTGAATTTACAACGAAATGTCGGTGCACTCTGGGATAAAGCAGACTTGTATAAAAGTATCCTGTAAAAAAATAAACTATAAACAATTTTAATACACTCATGCACCTACTAATATAAAGATAAGATGCATAATACAAGGGAAAAAGTACAACAATAAATAAAGTGTACTGCATATGTAATAGGTGAGGTTGTTTCACGAGACAGATTATTGCACCTGGTTTCATTGAGGGATGCGTTCAGGTCAGCGATGCTCTGGGAAACAAACTGTTAGCAGTCTTGTGGTGTGCGCTGTAGCAGCTCTGTGTCGCTCGCCTGAGGGGAGGAGCTGAAACAGGATGCCGAATATGAAAAATAAATTCAAGGCAGTTACCATGCAACCACCAATTTTTCCTAGTTGGAAGGAGGTTGCCATCCTATTTTTACTCCACTGTGACTGAGCTATTAGACAGCGATAACTGCCCAAAACCATTTACGATGGCTGCTGAGTAGTGATACTTTAAATACATTTAGAAAGAACAATTTATATTAATATTACATTCAAAAGCTGTCACATCAATATTTTTCATCACCTGATGGCCCTCAAGGACTCAAATGAACCGCCCTTTACTTAAATGTACATACAGGTGGTTTTAAGACACAAACCTGACCTGCTGCAGGCTGCATGTGTAACCCCCCCCCCACACACGTCTCAACCCCCAAAAGACCTCCCATTCATCTACACATCTCAGTCACCTCTGTAATGAGCAATAAAACACGTACTGTAAAGAGACCACAAACGCACACATACACTCACAAAGGACCACATGGTCAATTCTTACATATGGCCCCACCAGTGCCTCCCACCCACAGGTGTAATGAAGCCCACAAGGCCTGCTGAGGCCCCTGGGCTCCACAGAGCTATAACTACGCCCGCCTCACACTATAATCTCCGTCCTTTCTAGCTGCATGCAGAGGATTCTGTGAAAGAGGAGAAGGTGGTAAAGGGGGAGGAGAACTTGGCAGGGGCAAAAAAGGTAGAGCCAACAGGCTGGAAGGTGATTTTCTTGGCAGAAAGTCATGTTGGGTGCAGAGAGCACGGGGCCCCCCGATTCCCACCAGCTACCCCGAATGCCTGTGTGGTCCTGGTTCTGATTACCACCAAACTTCTTGTCATGCTCGCACACACACGCTTACAGAAGCCCACATGTGCGTGGCGATCCAGGCGAACATTTGCACACATTTACATTTTACAGACACACGCCCCAATCAGGCAGAGTACGCATGGCCCTCACATGCAGCATGTCAAAATCCTGAGAGTCCAGGGCTTTACTCGCTCTCTAAATGTTGTCAGAACAGATGAAGAGGACGGGCAGCCTGCTTTTTTTCACTCACAGAGACAGCACAACAGACGAAAATGATAGGGCCGTGAATAAGAGAAGCAGGGGGTGGAGAGAATGTGGCAAGAGCCAAGTCTGTCAAAGTGCAAAAACTTGAGTTTTCATCCCTGAGGAATAAAATGAAACGGTTACTCAATCATTTCATATTTTTACCCCATGCTTTCTCTTTGTTTTCCTTTCATGGACATGCGCACACACATATAGACACACGGGAAATCATGTCCATGTGGCAGCCGATATATACAACATCTCTCAGGCGGTGTAAGAGAGTATGTGTGAGTGATTAAAAACAATAATCAGAGAGGGACAAGATAGAAACATGCAGGGTTGATGGATGTCAGGATGAATTTTATGCTACGTCAACACGTCTTTGCACCTTCGTTATTGGGTAGTAAAAGAGTGGAAGCAGCAGAGCACTCGCCTTTACAATGTGTGTTCAGACAGGCTCGCCGATCCCACAAACACCCCAGGAGTGAGCCTGCATGCGATTCTGTGTGCAGATGATTTATTATCCGTCCCTACCGAGGCTATTTCCCTTCAGTTTACTTCATTTGCTACAAAGCTTGAAAAAGTAGCGCCTGTTACATTCACTGAGACAAAAGGAGGCATAAACAATCCGACCCAGGACACTGTTTCACTTGTTTCTGTCGCTGCTACAAGACAGATCTATTATTTTCTACCGCGTGCAGTCAGACGCCGCCTATGATGAAATTAAATAAACAACATGTGGGAAAAGTTGAAGAAAGAAAGGCACGCTGAAAGGAACAAGGAGGGGCGAAGGGCCGGGGCGAGCTGTCAGCGGCACATCATCGCCACCTCTGCCTTTTGTTTGTGACTTGGTGGGGCTGGAATGTGCGTAATGATCGGGTAGACTCTATAAAATATGTGTTGGAGCTATAGGGCAGGGTATCTGCGGCTGGCGCGTGTCTCTGTGATTGCTTTATCTGCCCAGCAGAGTGTGTAGCATTCAGGTAAATATGCACAAAGAACATTATACTGCATGTAACATATAACAACAGAAATGTAGCTCCTGTGAGTTTTCTACATCCGCGAGCGTGAGCTTCAATTTAAGACTTTTATTACTATTTTAGATTCAACCCAGTTTGCAATGAAAATACGCATCAAAACTATTGTATTGTGTGAGTTCACGGTGAACAGGGTAAGGTAAAAGTGTAACTGAGTTGAGTCCGAATGTGTTTGTTAATGTCCTGAGTTTTAAACACCTCTGACATACAGAAGCATTTCCAGGCACCAGCTGCACTTATTAAAACGAGCTGTTATCAGTTTTTCCTGTTAAATTACCATCTTCCTATTTTTGGAGAGTAATAAGTAGGCTCATTAGCAAGGCAGCCTTCGTTGTTGTCAGACTGCCGGGCCTACACTGACCCCCTGCTGAGTGGGGATGGTTATCTAATGTATCTTACCAAACTAATGAAAAATGTGATGGTGCTGACCTCCTAGATTCAGATATTGGTAAATGTGTTTCTGTCTGGAGCTTGCCTCGGTTGTTGAAAGGTCACGAGTTTCTTTCTGCCACTCTAAAATGTATCGGTGGGCGATGCAGCCTCAGAATTATGTCCCATAATTTCAAGAGCATTTGCAATAATGATACTTACGACGATATAGAGGGAAAAAAGCAGCAGCATTATAGTGCGATAGGAGCTGTAAATCAGATGTAACACAACCACTGGCTGCTAGGGGAAAATATTCCCCGACTGGCTGGCGGTGCTTCCTGGAGGTTGCTGGCTCTCGTTGGGTGAAATCAGTTGCAGAGGCAGTGCTGCACCAACAACCTCCTGGTGATTGCTTTGGTTACTACGGCATGCAGTTTGTCTGCTAAACTACTGGCCAAGCAGCAGTACAACTTGAAAAAGTGTGACGCAGAGCTAAAGGTGTGCCTCAGCACTGCAGCCAACATGTTTCACTTTGAAGGCAAACGTCTCCATTTCCAGTTTGTGTTGCAATTCTGATGGTTTCACTACAGCTCGGAGAGTGTTTGTAGATAAGTCCTTCCCTTCCATGAAAACAACAACCGCGGCAATGTGCTGGTGGCCCAAGCTATCAGGCAAGGAGGTGTTTGTGGTTCGCTGGCCTGTATGATGGAGCTTTAGCAATCATTTTCCTACTGCCAACAACCTCTAGCAACCACTCACAACCAGTTGGAGAATACTTATTTTTCTGGCTGTGGTCCTTAGGCCTGTGTGACTGAGGCCTTAATCACATGATCCTGCATCACCACCGTGGTTGTCACATGTCCAAAATGTTGAACAGGTTAGCATCACATGGTTAGTGGTCATGTGTCTCCAATACAGTGACAAAGCATGAGTCCAATGTAAGTACAAAAGCAGGCTAGGTAGTATTTTCCCTGGAAATGATTAAGGCAAATGTAAACTTAACTAATTAACACTTAAGTTTGTTGTCCCATAATAAAAATTACTTTAAAAAATATTTTCTATCCGGGATATGTTATCTTGGCTTGACTGAACCACTTGATCAAAGCCTCTGTTACCACCATGTAACCACATCAGTAATTTCCATCCACCGTTTGCTCTTCCTGTCATATGCAATGCAACTAGCAAGTGCTGCAGTGACGCGCAGTTGAGTAATTCGTTTACTTTTGGGTTGCACAACCCCAACTGCTGGTTCCTGCTCCTCACGTGCCTTCATAACCTGGTTGTACTCCGCAGTGTGTTTTTGCCTCAAATGGCAGAACAGGTGTGTTGTTTCCACCTGCAGTAGGAACACTTTTGTTGGAGGTTGTTGAAGTAACTCCCTTTTTAATTGCTAAATCATCATCAGCTCCCTGCTCTTGCTCTCAGACATGTCTGGGCTTGTCTCGTTGCGTGCTGGGGAACGTAAATGCATAGAGTGGCTATATCAGCAATATCGCAATATGGCACCTTTTTAATCAGGTAAAATTTAATACTGGGGTTACTGGACTGCATGATATGAACTAAAACATTAAAAGCATTAAATACTTCATCATATGAGCCTCGCAGGACAAAAAAAATGAAGAAAATCTTAACATTACATTATTATACATTAAGAAAATGTGGTTAAGGGAATATTCATTTAAAAATGGCCTGTCTCCTTTTTATTTTCATATTATTCCTACAAGATCCATCTAATTATATTGTATTGGGGGGGTTCCAGTTTCCATATTCCACTGGACTTCACCTAATTGAGTTTATAAGGCACCAATTTGCAGCAGGTATTATGAGGTAAAGCCTCTGCAACCCTCGTTTCATCTGCAAACCACATGGAATGAACCACATGAACGATGGCTGGCTTCCGAATGAAATTTGAATCCCCCAGGTCGTGCTCCGAAGTGCGCCAGAAACACAGAACTTTGATTTTCAATTAAACTTTTCCACTGAATGCGGAATCAGCCCTCCAGTGTCAATTTGTAAATGTTTGTGCACAGTGAAGGTCAAACATCTAAAATGAACAATAACCAAAACAGAGGGCCTTAAATACTGCAGCGTTCGTGGGCGTTCAGATGCCTTTTTGTCTGTGTGCACATATGTAGCTATCCTTGAGGCAGAAGCAGAACACTTCACGCTGCGCTGGTGTTATTCCAGCTTATATCTTCACCACCCTTTCACATTTTTCACCTCAGACAGCCTCACAAGGAAACATCAGAAGCATTTATTGGACTTTGACAGCTAAACAACGTCCGGCTGTTTTATTTGGATGTTAAGAATGTGGCGTCCCAGAATACGGACAAAATTGATCTTTTTAGGCGTTTCTCTTTCTCCGCTGCGCTCGTCTCAGCTTGAGATGGGCAGCATGACTGAAATAATCAAAAGAACAATCATTTTCCAGTATTGATCCCGGTGAACAGAAAAAACGTGATGTTCAAAGCCATGAACTCTGAACAAAACCTTTTAAGTCTAGCACGCGCTAAATTATTTAAGTGGCGCTGCACTTTGAAAGAAACAACACAATCACTCTGCTACAAATTAAAGGTTGAATTCATAAGAAATTAAACACATACACTCAGCATTTTTGCTGCGGCTTCACTCTGTCAGGACGAAGTCGCAGACCTGTGATAACAAACTTTAAATTGATGCTGTAAAATAACCATTTTCATTAAACTATGTTTAGCATTTAACATTGTACTGGAACTGAGTTGTAGCCACACGAGCTGCTGCTTGGTTGTTTTCTGTCCGCGCAGCTCCGCGATTGAAGGCATGGGGACGAACTCTGGCGGGACAGTCCAGTTCGACCAGATATACAACAGATGTTCTGAGACACAGACGGCAGGGAGGCGCTTCTACGCTTCAGAAAACCTGTGTTTAAAATACCACCACACACTTATTTAAAAGAACGTATACTTACAGTATACATAAAACCATGCAGGCACCAACACGCTCACACATGCTGTGTAGATGTTTGCACAGGAAAAGGTCAGCTGGGTACAGCGGCCTCAAGTTCACCACACCGCAGGGTGTTTTAGGCTGCTAAAGCAGTGCATACCCTCTCTGTCTCCCTTAGAGCAAAAAAATAAGAAAAAAAAAATCCAGCACTGCGTCAGATTGGCATGCTGACCCCAACATGCTCCTGCCCACAGGCTCCTCTGAATCAAAGACAAGGTAGAAACAAAGGAGGCCAGCTAAGTAAGGAACAGAGAGGCGAGGGAGAAACAAAGAAGCCAGATAAAGATTGGAGGCATGTTGTCTTCACACAATGAGCCATACATGTTTGACTTACACTACATGTACAGTATGCTGGTGCATGCAGGCATGTACATACATGAACAACAGAGAAAGGAATACAGTCTCTCACAGCCTTCCAGAAACACAGCTGTCAACACATGCCAACTTTATTCTTGGACACCTTCATGTCATAAAATCCTTTGTACAGTATGTTCCTCTGTCGCCTACAGTCACAGTCGGATGCATGTGTCTGTGCTCATGAGCGTGAGATCTCTTGAACGCCTTGAAGGAATTTCTTTAATGATCTTATTAGAATTTGGTGGTCAAAAGATTAGTTTTACCCCCAAAAGGGGGATTTTTTTTTAAAGGTTATAGTTGTGGGTTTTCTTTTTGTTTTTTAAATAAAATTTCACCTTTAGATTTAATCATTGACATTATTTACTGTAAGGTGCTTTTGGAGTACAGAAAACAGGCAGAGAGAGAGAACGAAGACAAAAGCAGACAGCTGGAAAGGCCACTGGGAGTTCCCCACTTAACGTGCTCATAATGGAAGAGACACTAACGTACAGCACCAGTCCGGTAAAATATTTATTACTAATTTTACTAAAGTGAAAATGAGGCTTTAGCATTTTGAGTTGATCAAATGGGGGGTGGGCTTTACAGATAATTAGGAATGTCCTAACTTGTTAGGAGGGACAGCATTAATCCCACTTTGGACGGAGCAGCTTTCATTTCTAGAAATCTGTCTGAATTTATTAAACCTCCTAAAGCGGGACTACCCAGGGCTAAGACCAGGAAGAAGAGTTGTAGTCTTACCTGTCTCTCTGCAGTTTCTCTACTCCAGACCCCCCCCCCCCCCCACACACACACACACACAGACTGGGGAGGGCTGGGACCCTATAGGTCCTGTCTAGGACCAATTCTATTTACCTTATACATGCTTCCCTTGGGCATTATTATTAGAAGGGATACTATACATTTTCATTGTTATGCAGATGATACTCAGCTTTATCTATCCATGAAGCCAGATGACACACATCAATTAGTTAA
>JAVDPK010056607.1:0-14832 GCA_034780415.1 Cichlasoma orientale
CCCCCCCCCCCCCCCCCCCCCCCCCCATGAGGCACTGTTTCTTCTTCACTCACCTCTTTTCACTCTGTGTTTGAAGAGAGTGTATTTTAGGCTTGAGTGAATTAAAACACCCAGGAAACATAAGTTACAACTTATAGATCTGCTACTGAAAAGCACTGGTTATTTTATATTTAAATGTATGATTGATATTAAATGTAAAAAATTAAGCTGCAGCTGCTTATTTATTTTAATTTTATTTGAGCAGGACTTTGCAGTGTCAGCTTTAATCCCGTTTCGTCCCACTCGGTGTGATCAAAGTTCAGCGCTGCTGGAGATGAAAAGCACTTATTTGTAACCGGACTCTGCGAACTGACGTCGGAGGACGTGATTGGTGGGCGGTTCTGGTATATATCCGTCCGGCTCCAATCCCACCTTCTCGCCAGTGGAATTTCATCTCAGCTTCTGCACCTTCAGGGCAGACGAGAACATACAAATAAGTAAGTAGTTTCTCAGTTTCCTCCTGATCGTGACTCTTTTCCCCCCGTACCCACGGCTCCTGTCTTTCGTGTCGGAGCGGTGCTCGTTAAGCAGGGATCCGCTGTCCTGTGAGCCGTGAGCATGGTGGTGCGTTCTGGCCTGACTCCGTGGCTTTTCTCCCTGCTCAGCTGTGTGCCTACGTGGACTTAGCCAGCTAGTATAACCAACTGTATACGAAGCTAACATTAGCACGCTAGCTAAGGCTCCCAGTTCAACTAGTTTTAACGAGCTTAGCGGTGTTGGCTAATTCATATAAAAACGACACCACACCGGTCAGTGAATGTGTTCAGAGTTGCTGTTGTGTTTTAGTCAGTATTTGGCTGGTACCTCAATGCTGTTGGCTGGCTGAGACACAGCTTCAAGTTCTGTGTGGGTCTCGTTGAGCTAACTTCACATTAGCTGAGGGGCTACGTGTCACACGCCGCATTCAAAGTTTTTAGCAAGTTGGCTAACCAGCTAAGGGTTTGGAGGGAGTAATCCGCGACTCACTGATCATTCCGGTGAATATCCCACCTTAGATGGGAGGCACATATATTTGCAGAGTCCCCGAAAGGAGAGGCTGTGTTAGTTTGTCTCGATCTCATTATATTTGTTTTAATGGTTGACCAATGTTAGCCAAATGACGGCAGCTAGCGTTAACCGTAACGTGTCGTTGGCAGCTGTCAGCTTGTAGTTAACTTGATATCGTGTTAGCTGGCACTCGCACTAACCAGCCTCTTAAGTCCTTAATCTGGGATTGGGGTATAATGTCATAAAGGCTCGAAGGTTGTCATGCTCTAGCTAATGTGAGTTTAACTAGCAAAGGCGAGCCAGGCACTGTGAACTTGTTGGCAGTTCATTAATACCAATTATCGGTACTATATATCGTTTGATTTAGCTACATTACATTGGTGTTAACTAGTAATTAAGCTAATAAGTGCTACACCCGTGGCATGTTTATTTAGTCCTTTGGGGGCTCTCTGCGGGCATTCAGCTGAATTTGGGTTTTAGGCTACAAATTGGAAGGAAACATGCCTTTTTTTATTTCTCGTTTGTTTTTAAAAATATTATTAACACTTTATGTATCCTGTGTTATTTCATTAATAAACATTTTTACGTGGGTCAGGTTCTCCTGGGAGAATGGTCTATTTTGTGTGTTTTTAATAATACTGAATGTGTTAGTGTGCAGTAATGAAAATGGAAAAAGGGACTGATATCTCAGAGCGGAAGGCAAATGATTTGGCCTCACAGTTCTGCAATTTGAATGTTTCATTTCAAGCAACGGATGCATACTGTGGGTACATCTGAAGAGGTCAAAGCTCCAGGACAACTTCTAGTATAAAGAACTTCTTCATTGCTTAATTGAAGTGTTTCAATATGTGGCCTCCATCTGGGTCATCATGATCCTGTTTCTGGACTCTTTCAGCAGGCTTTATTTAATTGATTGAAGTTGTGCCAAAACACACTTGTTGCTTTTAGTGCTGAAGAAGCTATTTGTCAAATCCAACTCCTAATCAAAAGGCCACTGGTCTTTCAAGGGCGCGTGTCATATACAGGTGGGAGATGTTAGTTCTTCTGAGCAAAATCTGCGCTTTTTTTTTTTTCTGTTATAAACTGGTTTATTTCAACCCTGACAAACAAACGAGGAACAGCGTCATGATTCCTGTTGTCATTCTTGAGTGCCTTTCATTGTGCATACAGCCTTGTCCTGTACCTGCCTACATCCCATAGACAGTGCAAAGAATGGCATTAGCATTTGGATTAGTGTGCTTTAAACCTTCATTGTTTCTAATAACCACCTGGGGATGACCCTTGTTGTTGTATAGAAGTCTGTGGGAAAACGAATCTGTGTCATCTGTAAACACTTTCCTGGTGACTTCGTCACATTGGTGGCTACTTTCATATTGAATAGAACATGAAGGCTGTTTGGTCAGTTATGGTCTTTCCAAAAGTAAGGATTGTCCAGGATATACTCATTGGCCAACAACTTGTCAATCACAAGTCATTGGTCAAATCCTGTGCATTACACCTGGTTTCAAGATGGCGAATTCTAATCAAATCAATGACTAATAAAAATGAACTACACAGAAAAATAATCTGAAATAAGCCCAAATCAAAGCAGCGTCTAAAGCAATCAAACTATTAATGTGTTAATTAGTAAACAAACTAATAAATGGCATCTATAAATGTAACTTTTATCTCGTCTGCATAAAAACTCCAATCCAACATGCAGAGCTTCCTGCTGTGGCAGGAATAAGGGTGCAGCTGAACGTAGCTTTACTTTGCATATAGCGTCCAAATAATTCTTTTAGACTTTTGGAAACACTCCTGACTCTGTTCCAGTTTATAAACTGGACGGGCAGGAGCTGGAACTTTGAGAAATCATTAAACTTTATTGCTGGGCTCACTTGCCTTTTGTAATTTCATCCTTATTGTTGGGCACTCTACCTACTGAGATGCCCTCCTCTGGTGTGTCGTCCCATTTGCTTTGCAACAACTGTCTAGGTTTTCCTCCCCCCTTGACCGCTTTAGGCGAGTGTTGCTTTCAGAGAAGTGTATTCCTCTTCAGGTTTACCTCATCGTCTGTTCACACAAAAATCTCAGGTCTTTTTGCCACTGTGGTTCCTCCTTCCTCTTCCTTGTGGTTTTTCTATGAGCAGCCAAAGCTCCACATCCCCTGTCACCAGCACAGGAATGGTCAATTGGATGCATTTACAGGCCTGAAACCATTTATTAGAACCTGTGTTTAAACTCTCATTGTGCCGGGGATTTGTCTTCCAAGTCAAAACGTAAGTGCATCCTTTGTTAAAAGACTATTTCTGCTGGTGTTAAATGGGCCAATCTAACACTAGTTGCTTTAGTAATAATGGGAGCAACATGTGGCCTACATGTTGTCACTTGTGCCAACACTGTTGCACCAAATACTGAAAATGGGAGCAAAAAGCATTTTAGTGCAACTTTTTACATATTGGGCTTTCAGGAGAAAGATCCTGGCAGATTGTACACCTCTTACCAAACAACAGTTGGTGAATTAATAAAGTGGGTCCTATGGGAGTCTGTCCACACCTCAGTGGAAAATCTGACTATTTCTGAGGGGTGTTGAGTAAGTGAGGAAATCGGTGACATCCAACTAGTGAAATGAATCCAAGTTTTCATGACTTCAGCACAGTCATGTCAATAAGATCATTTAGTGTAAACTGTTCCCTGTGTACTTTCAGTCTCTTGCGTGAGAGAATGATAGCCTGGTTACCTGGCTTACCCACAGCAGCTTTATCACTTGCCAGCTCAGTCCTTCTTTATACGACAAGGCAGCGTCCTGATTATGGAAACCAGATGCTTGTTGAGGAGCGTGAGCTCCAGTGGCAGCTATGCTTTACTGCTGCTCAGTAATGCACTTCTTGGCATCTGCTTTATCTGAATGCTTCTTAATTTACAATTTGGTTTCAGCTATGACTTGGCAGCATTTTTCTTACTGGGCTCATCAGAACCATGACTATAACAAAATGTGTAATTAGGCCTGAGCAATGGCTAAATCTGCTATATCTGTGAAGGATGACTCTGTATTTTTCTCCTTTTTTCACATTTACATTTTATTTACCTGTATTACTGTGTAATTCACCTTTTATCTGCATTTTAAATACAAGGCATGATGTAAGGCTCATACACAGAAGCATTACTGAAGCTTATCTGAGAGCATGGGTTTCTTTGTGGCCTTAAACTGAGGTCCCACACTTTAACCTTTTCTTTTTTTCTGCTCTTTAGGCAAAAGCTGGCAGGCTGACGGGAGCTTTCATCTTTACAGGACGGATTATCTGGTAACTGACCATTTAGCTGGTAAGTTTTTACCGCTTTTTATATTGCAATGCAAGCATTAACCTTAAAACAACTCTTTAACCAGTGACTGGAATTGGATTGGTAACCTTAAAGCTTAAGCATTTACTGTTGCACTACTCGTAAGGAGTCAGACAGGAATCGCAAAGTGGTTTATGGAAAATAATTCAAGACATTTCAAATTTAAAAAGACTAAAAATTAATATATACACTGCAACAAGAAGCACTCAGACTGTAAACCTCCACCAAGGCAGCTCCCACTCCGGGCACTATTTACTTTTAAGGGATAGTATTTTGTATATAAACTTCAGAGTTCTAGCCAGAAAAAATTCAGCCCGGCACAGGTGTGTGTTGGGGTGTGGGCTACTTAGCATTAGCTTGCTTACATTTTGAGCTGCCTTTTTTCTGTACCCGACCCCCCCGTTTTCACACTGGTCGGTAAATCAAGTGTGAACAGGACCATCATGAGATTGTGCGTGCACATTGTGAACGAAACTGGCCGTGCCCGGTGGCAAATTTCTGTGAAATAATATAGTGCAGCGATCTAGCCAGAGGAGGGAAAAAATAAATCAGTCTGGTATCGGCGAGGGGGCGGAGTGTGCAGGGTGCACGCCCGCTTGCTAATTGCAGTGACAGAACAGTTCCATTAGCGAACCAGTGAAATTCTCAGCCCGGTGCAAGACGACCTCCGCGTGGCACCGTGCTGGGTGATCAGCCGCTGGCTAGAACCCTGAACTTTATGTAGGATGGTATGATGGATAACAGGTGTTGATGTGTAATAACTGGACATGAATAACTTGAGCTTATTATACAATATTATAGTGCAGTATATTCCCAACTAACTCGGCAACTCATTCTTTCTCGACACTTTCTCTAAAGATAAAACACATTTTGGGGTCATCTTGAAAGAAAGGCAGATGTGAAATGTAAAAGTGAGGTCAGAGGTCAAATGTGACATGATATTTGGATGCAAATTATGTCATATTTATATAGCAGTAAATGAAAGTTTGACCTTGAAGGAGAGGTCAGAGGTCAAGTGTGACATATTTCTAATCTTTATATGGTACTTTTCTATATGTTGAGAATACACACCACACTCGTAGGAATCATAGTATCTAAGTTTTTGACTAATGAATCATTACGTTGACCTTGGTGGCTGTAAGGTAAAATTGAATGGATTCAGGGTTCTAGCCAGCGATTAATCGTCCGGTGCTGCGCCGTGCTGAGGTCGCCTAGGGGCTGAGAATTTCACCGGTTTGCTAATGGAACTGTTCTAACACTGCAACTAGGAAGCTGGGCGTGCACCCTGCACGCTCCGCGCACGCCACCCCGTCGCCGATACCAGACTGAGATTTTTCCTTTTTTTTTTTTTTTTTTTTATTTTCTCTCCTGCTAGATTGCTACACTATGTTATTTCACTGCAATTTGCAATCTACCACCGGGGACGACCAGTTTCATTCACAGTGTGCGTGTCTTGGACGGTCCTGTTCACGCTTAATTCTGTGGGGCAAAATGGCGGCCGGTATGAAGCTGAGGAAAAAGGGAGCTCAAAGTACAAGTTTTGGCTTCCTATTAAACATACAATCCCAGAAGCTTGTCTTGTTGCCTTCGTAGACTCACAAGGATAACACACTGACGTGTCGCTTAAGGAATGTTTATTAACAATAGCTGCTGCAGGTAAACGTTGTTGTCAGAGCATCCACAGACCAGAGGGATCCACACTCACTAGTGTTATCAAGTCACATGGTCCAATCACATTCAGGTGCCTTCATTGACCCGCAGGACCAACCAGTATCATAGAATATTATATACATTTATTATCGCACTGTTCACATCACTGAATTAGCAAGCTGGCACGGTATTTAGCGTTTAGCATTAGCAAACTAATGCTAATTAGCTGTGTGCCAGGCTGAAATATTTTTTTCCTGCTAGAACCCTGGGATTAAGATGAACCCACTCGACACCCCTACAAAGTTGATTTATTTATTTTTAAATCAGAGTTCATTTAAAACCACTCGAGCTGTCGTGTTTACAGAAATGTACCCTGCACAAAGCCAGAAATGCCTTTTGGATGACTTGAGTCAATCTAAAAATTTATAGTACACATTTGAGGATTGTGTGAGTTAATAAAATGGCCTTAACATTTAACCTGGCCTGTTTTATCTCTGGGGTGGCTTTGTTTTCTGTCAGCCCCATGGTGTGCTGGACTGCTGCATAACACTTCAAAGTTACATGACAGTGGCTTCAGAACAAAAGCCTGGACATGAATGATCAGTTGTAGCGGTGCCATAAACTTTTAAGTTTATGGCACCGCTAATGAGCAGTGGGCACAGGAAGTTTATGAACCCTGACAAGGAGGATGGCCCTCACAGGGGCATCCTCACAGCCGTGTAGAAGCTTGAAGCGAATTTCCTGCAATGCCCAGATCAATGACAAAACAAAGTGTTGACGTTTTCTTTTTAATGCTTTCAGATGAATTTCAGGCATGCTTGGAGGTCGAATCCACACTAAAGCAATTCATCCCTCTGTGCTTTGGCTAGAATTTAGGTTTCTGTAAAACGCCAGCAAAAACAAGGTGGTGAATCTGGCTGATATCGAGTTTCGTCATTGATGGTGAAACTGAATTGAGCTTTAGCTGGAACACAGAGGACAGTACAGTTATTAATGGAACTCCATCAACACCTTCATGTTTATATAAACATCAGCAAGGCCTTTTTTTATGTCATAGATAAGCGGATTGGCCATGTGGTTTCTTTCTTGGAAAGAATTATTGGTTCAAAGATCGTAGACGGGGTTACTGAGTTTTCTGTTGGTGGATTTTTGCTTTAATCCTATCCAGTGCGGACATGCAGAGGGGTCAGTGGGGTAAAGTCCTCTTAACCTTGCAGCCTTGTCACTTGGCTATATTTCTTAGAATAGCACTGGAGAAGACTGTTGAACAGGATTCCTGCTGAAAGACAAAATGTGCTGTAGCTGCAGCCCTGCCCACAGCAGTGCTTTGCTAAGGGTTAAGCTCTTTGAGGTACTCCCCACTCAGACTCAGCATACATTAACAAAGTGCTGATGTGTGAATGTGAGTGATTATTCTGTCATACATGGCTTTCTCTGATTAAATGTAGATTAGATAAAGGTGAACATCCCAAAGTCCATCTATGATGAGCCTGTTTAGCACATTAAGCCATGCCTGTGACACTTAAACCACTTTAAACATGGGCCTTGCTATCATTACCAGTGAGTGCATGCAAAACTCAATTTCCTGGTTAAACAAAGAATCTGTTATAGCTGCCACTGGCATAGCTGTCATGCAAATTACATACACAGGGCTAATTAAATGGTTCAATCCAAAAAGCACGTTGCAGTAAGTCCCTGGGATTTACTGGGGATGCACTGAACCAACAGTTTCCAATACAATACTAATACCTTAGCTTTGGGTATCTGCTGATAGCAGGGTTATATTAATAAGCCGTATCGTCACTGTGAGAGAGACAGGGAATCCTTCTTATACCTAAGGCAACACCAGGCTTCACTTAAACATTGCTTTCAATAAAATATGGAAAATAACTGCATCAAAGAATTAAAATGTACCGAATTGGTACTGATTGTTTAAAAGCAATAACGGGCCCAAAATAAATGCAACGGAAAAATAAAATTCTATTGGCTTCATTAATCTAAATGATTTGCTCTGATCTCTTTTCAGCTCAGTGTGAGTCATAAGGCTGATGCTAGTTTCTCCATTTCCTCCTCGTACATTCACGCCCATGGAGCTGTTAGAAGCGCAGTGCAAGTTTTACACTGAACAAACATCCTCGTAATTACGACAGTTCTGACGTCTCTGACGGAAGATGAGTGAAAGTGAATGAGTGTGAGATGAGCCCATCACAGCTTTTCAGCCATCTCAGCGAACCTGACCAGTTTGTCAAGTTATAAACAAACAAACTTCTGCACAGAGAAAAGCAGCTGTTGTAGCAGCAGCGAAATGCTGCTGTTAACACAGGATGACGTAAGTTCAGAACAACGTGGAACTGGAATTAAATTGGCATGTTTGTCTGCAATATCAATTTCAAATATCAGATCAGTGGATCCTTAATTTTTACAAACCAGAAACATGAGGACATACACTTGCATACACTGTCCCAGAGGTGGATGCTCATATTAAACACTCGTTTCAAATAATGACATCAGTGTATGGGTAAGTAGCTCAGGCTGCAGACTGCTCTAAACACTCACTTTTTTTCCCCCTGCTCTTGGCTGTCAATGAGAGTGGTTAGGCTTCTGTTTATGAGGAGCAGCCAATCAGGAGAAAGTTGGCTTAAAGGAAGTGGAAAGTGCTGAACCTGCTTGTAGCAGGTGATGAACTGAGGGGCTGCGAAAAAAAAAAAAGTGGTAGATAAAAAGTATTATGAACTGTGAATCTCACAAAGCTGCTCGAGTCTAAGGATAAAGATGCAGACATGAAAATGAGCAGCCTGGTCCCCTTTAAAACTTGTACATACAGTAAAAGGCGTCAAAGTTGCACAAATTGATTTTCGCTGTAGTGGGATGGCTTCTGCAGGTCCCGATTGTTCCCAACTTTAATTCCAATAAAAATCATCTCAAGTCGGATCATACGAGTCAGATTTTCTCCTCCCTCGGATGAAAAATCTGCTCCCATTGTAATGCAGTTCCAATTAAATGTGATCGCATAAGTCTGATGAGTTTAGCGCTAAAGCCCTCCTCAGCTCCCATCACGCCCCCTTCCAATATGTACGACCTACACAAACTCCATGCATCGGCTCGTTCACGCACAACTACACACACTAACAACGCCTCGATCGCTTAAGTGTCTATACAGTCACGTGACGTCTGGATTGGCTCCACTGGGCCAATCAGTTCATTTCACTGGAGACAGTCATGGCAGCAGGAGTCGAGCGTAACCCACAAACTCACACTTACGAGCAAAAATATGAGATTATGAAATTTGTGGAAGCAAATCCAGGGATGAAATTCAATATTAGACCCCAAACTGTCTGATTTTGAAGAAATCAGATTTTTTTAAGTCGGGTGAACTTCCATGGGCCGTTTGAATCTGACTTGGCTGATGTTTACTGCATTTACCTGCCGCTTACACTGCTGCTAAGCTTGTGAAGTTGACGTGAGCTCTTCTTTCAGTGGCACACTCGGACTCTGTGTTAACGTGGGATTTCGACCATGAGCTCAGTCGCTGTACTTACGCAGGAAACCTTCAATGCGCACCGCAGTGGGCTTTTGCCAGAGCAGAGTGGTGGTGAGTGTTTGACCTATAAGACTGCTTGACCTTAAAGTGGAAGCGGAGCCATTAGTGTCTCATGGTGTATGTCTTTCCTACGTGCACAGCTGCTGTGGCAGGACCCAGTGCTGGAGAGGATGAGGATGCCCTTCCTACCTACAAGGAAGCCTTCCCACCTCTCCCCGAGAAGGCGGCCCAACCTGAGGGGACCCAGGAAACTTCCAGCGCCTGGGCATCAAAGATCCGTCCTCTCAAGTCTTCTGTAATCACCCAGGTATGACCTTTTTATACACAAGTGTACGCCACATGCAGTCTGCCACAGCACGTTTATCATTTGTAGATTTGTATTTTGGTCATTATTTACATATACTGGATTAGTATTGCATCGCAGGAAGAGACTAAAAAAAAAATCACCTGACAAAAATCCCTGCTGTATGAGTGAGGCGTAATCTTATTATTGAGCCTGTGTTGGTGGAGAAATTTGTTTCTTTCTGATGGATTCTTCTCTGCTGGGTTCTGACTACAGAGGAACAGCCCAGCCTGAAAGATGCAGACCACAAAAATGTCCACTGGGCATGGCAGCTGTTTACTGTGTGTCCTGGGTGACACCAGAAAGTCTAACCTGTTAGAAATGTTCCCCCCCTCTCCTTGGCTAATACCTTCCTCAGTGTGCTCCGCAGCACCGTCAGTAGGAACTCGGTGCTGTGCCGCACACGGCACTGAATATGGCAAAATAAGAGCCTGAAGCACACACATCCTGTCCTCTTTGTATGACTTTCTTTTTTTAGGCCTGCTACAGTGACACTGGAAGCCTCATCAGTCATTTTAGATGCAGTCAAAGAAATAACGACCCATAAATAGCAGGAGATTTGTATGATTCAAACAGTTGTCTGTGGAGATTAGGCTTCTGTAATCTAGCCAGGAGAAAAATGGACTCGAGGCATTTACAAAAAACCCACAGGAAGGTCAGAGGTTTGTTGCTTCTGATCTGCTGGCCTCAAGGTCATAGTCTGACGTTTCCAAGATGGGGATGTTCCCGTGTGAATAATATCCTGATCTAATGGATGCAGTACAACACCATCCACACAAATACTGTGTGGGCATATTCTAAATACTGCAGGAATGTGTGGTGGTTAGCCAGTGTTATAAATGCTTAGTTTTATAGGGAGCTAACATTAGCAGTGCTAGCACTAGCAGGATTTTTCCATGTAGGTTAAAGTGGGCCTGCGTGGTTCTGTGGTCAGATGTTAAATGCTACTGTCAGTGTGGCTGTGCTGATCTAACAGGTGACTGATGAGTTTACATGATTGATATTGGTGCTGACTCAGGAGTGCAGAGTTTAATCCACTAGTTGTGCACGTCCCTACGCTAAAGTAGACCGCTGATTTTAGTGGGACGATTATCCATCTTTTCTTAAATGTTGTTGTTGTTGGAATGTGTTTCAGTAAGAACAGAAGGAAAAACTCCGTATCATGGTTTGAGAAGAAAAGGCTTTTAGTAGAAGAACCCTTTTTGTATAAAGTGTTTGGATGTGAGCGCGGACCGCTCCAGCTGCTGCTGGTGGTGGTGTGCAGTCTGCATGTACATGTATAATTAGTTTTACTCACTCTGGAAAAGTACAGCCTGAGCATTTTTCAAGTCACGCTTTGGTTTTCATAGTTTTTGTGTCCATTTTAATGATTATGTCAAAGTAATCCTGTGATTTCATTTGTTTTTTACATGAACTAGGTTTTCCATGTTCCTCTAGAGGAGCGCAAGTACAAGGACATCAACCAGTTTGGGGAAGGAGACCAAGCGAAGGTCTGTGTAGACATCATGCACAAGACCGGAGCCCATCTGGAACTCTCCTTGGCAAAAGATCAGGGTCTCTCCATCATGGTTTCTGGAAAGCTGGATGCCGTGATGAAGGCCCGAAAGGAGATTGTGTCCCGACTGCAGACTCAGGTCGAGAGATTCACCTTCACGGCTTTTCTTAAGTGCTCAGTTAAAGACAGTGGGACTAACATTTCCTTTGAATCCAAACAGGCTTCAGCTAGTGTAGCTATCCCCAAGGAGCACCATCGTTTTGTCATTGGCAAATCTGGGGAGAAGCTTCAGGAGCTGGAGCTCAAGACTGCCACCAAAATCCAGATCCCACGACCTGACGACCCCAGCAACCAGATCAAGATCTCTGGTACCAAGGAGGGCCTGGAGAAGGCAAAGCATGAGATCCTGTTGATCTCTGCTGAGCAGGTAACCTGCCACCTCCCACAAACTCCCCTTTTTAAGGACTTCTTTTTTAAGCTCTGCCAAATCTGACACATCTTCCTCCTTTAGGACAAGCGTGCTGTGGAGAGGGTGAACATTGAAAAAGTGTACCACCCGTTCATCACCGGTGCCTACAATAAAGTAGTAGGAGAGATGACCCAAGAGACCGGTGCCCGCATCAATGTCCCCCCTCAAAGTGTGAATAAGACTGAGATCGTCATCACTGGGGAAAAGGAGCAGGTGGCCCTTGCTGTGGCTATGATCAAGAAGATTTATGAGGACAAGGTATGCGAATAATTACTTTCTTGCATAATTTTGCATCCAGACTATGGCAATGAAGGCTGAAGCTTTACACTAAATGGATGGTTCATCCCAAAGCCAAATTTTCATATTTTAATTCCAGCTGTTACTGCAGATTATCATCTAGATGTGTTATTTATTGATTGATTGAATATGGTGTGTTTCTCAGTTTTGGTGACATCAGCTTTAGAGATACCTGCGTTCCCTGAAATGTAATATTCACTTGCCTTTTAAAAATGCAAACGAACCCAAACTCAGCATTTGAGAAACTCCACAGCAATGTCTCCCTGAACTACCTGTCTGTCTTGTAGAAGAAGAACACCACCACGATTGCTGTGGAGGTGAAGAAGTCTCAGCACAAATATGTGATTGGCCCCAAGGGAAACACCCTGCAGGAGATTCTGGATAGAACTGGTGTCTCGGTTGAGATCCCACCTTCTGACAGCAGCTCAGAAACTGTCATCCTTCGTGGAGAGCCGGACCGTCTGGGTCAGGCTCTCACTGAAGTTTACGCCAAGGTACGATAACCTTCTGGTGACTGCAAACGTTAGTAATAGCTTAACCGTATGGAGGACAAGGAGTAACCAACACGTGTTTCCTTCCACAGGCAAACAGTTACACTGTTTCCTCGGTCTCAGCTCCTTCTTGGCTTCATCGTTTCATCATTGGCAAGAAGGGCCAGAACTTGGCAAAGATTACCCAACAAATGCCCAAGGTCTGTTCAGTTCTCTTAAATGAAGTGGGTTAAAAACGACTCCTTTCCACCTGCTCTTAACTTCTGTTTTCTGGTGCATTTTGAATGAAGGTGCACATCGAGTTCACTGAGGGAGAAGACAAGATCACCCTGGAGGGTCCTACCAAAGATGTGCAAATGGTGCAAAGTCAGATTGAAGCCATAGTTACAGATTTGGTGAGTGTTGCTGCTTTATTCACACACAGATGTGTAACGTTGTTCAGCTGTAGGTGAACCGCAGCAGGCGGCTGCTGTCGGCCTGTCAGCCAAAGTGGCCGTCCATGTATTAATGCAGGCTTTGAGTGGATGTGCAGTTGTGTACCTTAGCCCAGATGTTTAGCAATGGTTAAGTGAACATCCTCCCAGAATTTTAGAGTTTAGGACAAAACCCAAAAACAGGAGTGACATATTTCCAGATGTCCTCCAGCGTGGTTGTGGAACAGATGAATATTTGCTCTTATTATGATGTTGTTTTTATTGTAATATCAGGTTTACGTGCTAGAAAGTGAGCTTTTCTTTTTGTGTTCAGGTAAGCCGAATGGACTATACAGAGATTAGTGTGGATCCCAAATTCCACCGTCACCTGATTGGAAAAGGAGGCGTTAACAGTGAGTATCAGAGGTTTATTATATTGCTAGGGGCGCAAAAAGGAGTGTTCTTTTAAAACATTGTATATGTTATAGTCAACCGCATCAAAGAGGTGCACAAGGTGACCGTCCGCATCCCCCCTGACAATGAGAAGAGTAACCTGATCCGCATTGAGGGGGATCCCCAGGGTGTGCAGGAAGCCAAGAAGGAGCTGCTAGAGCTTGCGTCACGCATGGTTGGTTAAAGCTCGAGTTCACAGGCAGAATTCTGCAACTGAGTTCCCGTTATGTCCCTAAATGCATCGTCTCCTGCAGGAGAACGAGCGTACAAAGGACCTGATCATTGAACAGCGTTTTCACAGAGCCATCATTGGCCAAAAAGGGGAGAAGATAAAGGAAGTGCGGGACAAATTCCCAGAGGTGAGATGAAAATCACTTGTTGTGTGCTTCAAACCTGGTAGTGCACTCCATTAACTCTAAGTGTTTGTTCAGGTCATCATCAACTTCCCTGACCCAGCACAGAAAAGTGACATCGTGCAGCTTCGCGGCCCGAGAACTGAAGTGGAAAAATGCTCAAAGTTCATGCAGAAGATAGTGGCTGAAATGGTAACTCGTAATTTGGCGTATTTGGATTTGAAATGCGTTACTGCTTGTATTTTATTGCAGAGCTGAAGTGTAGTTAGGTGTTAATCTTCAGTGATTCCTTCGCTCAGGTGGAGAACAGCTATTCTGTCTCAGTCCCCATCTTCAAGCAGTTCCACAGGAACATCATTGGAAAAGGAGGGTCAAACATCAAGAAGGTACTGCACATTTTCATCTGGATTAAACGACCCTGGATATTTGTCTCAGTTTGATTCAACACGGCCTTCATTTTGCTTTGTAGATTAGAGAGGAAACAAACACCAAAATCGATCTGCCTGCTGAGAACAGCAACTCTGAGATGATCGTCATCACTGGGAAGAAGGTGAACTGTGAAGCTGCAAAGAGTCGCATCTTGGCCATTCAAAAGGAGCTGGTAAGGGGGGGGGGGGGCACTCATTTTAGGATCTCCAGTTTTTATTTATTTATTTTTTGGTGGTCTAATTCTTGTCCAGTTTGATTGATTCAATTCTCATGTTGTCCAGGCAAACATCACAGAAGTGGACGTGTCCATCCCCTCAAAGCTGCACAACTCCCTGATCGGGTCGAAGGGGCGCTTGGTGCGATCCATCATGGAGGAGTGTGGCGGCGTGCACATCCACTTTCCCACAGAGGGCTCGGGGATCGACAAGGTCACCATCAGGGGCCCCGCAGAGGAGGTGGAGAAAGCGAAGCAGCAACTGCTCGCTCTGGCAGAGGAGAAGGTTTGTATAAATGTCTCATTAAAATTTGGGGGGGGGGGGGTGTTAGGCAAA
>JAVDPK010056636.1:0-11719 GCA_034780415.1 Cichlasoma orientale
GATAAATGCTTCTGAGGAATACGCAGGGAGGCGCATCCCATAGTGAGACATCGAAACGAATGCTAGGAATGAGAACCTTTCCACAACTGGAAACGGTGCAAAACGGCTTCTCACAGTGATGACTCCAAAGAAATAATAGATATTTCTAGAAAGTGAGCACAGTAGTTGTGATAGACAACAGTGTCTCTGTGCCTCGGGCTGATGATTCAGCAATGTGTCTAATGGAAAGCTTTTAGCCGCTTTTGAATCTTCCCACCACTCACAGAAGCACATAAACCAACAGATCCACAAAAAAACAAACCAAACCAGCAGCTCTCTCTGGTTTTCATCTTAACTCGAGTCACTCTGCTGCAGCATCTTTTTCAAACTTGCTTTAATGACTTGGACTGTTTTTCTGTCCTTATTATTATTTCAGTGTGTTCTCCGCGCTCGCTGTTTTTCTTTCTACCTTTACTCCCTGCCCTTCTCTCTGTAGGTCAGCCTCCTGATGCTGATGCACTGTTGTTTTGTGTTTCAGCTCTCTCTCTCCCTCCCATCCTTTGCCTTTTCTTTCTCACCTTAAAGTGGTCAGATACCGTAGCTCCTGATCTTGTGTTTATAGCAAGTGTGGAGGGACTAAAAGCTTCACTGAAGGCTCTACTCTGCATGCATAATGATTTATTGAGGTATTGGGGGTTGGATAATGACGGCGCTGAAATTATGGTTTGTGTCTCTCTGTGTGTTTTCCCTCCCGCTATGAGGCTAATCACTGGAGATAAGCAATACTCCTGCCGTTTCATCAGTGCCGATAATCGCAACCTCTCACCATCTGTCGAGCAAAAATAATTTATTCAACCTCCATACATAACTCCTAGCTTCTGCTGTTTATTCACCGCTTTTCTAGTGAGTCTGCCGCCAACACCTGTTGTCATTTGTGCTATAAAAGGAAGGGTTCGCTGACTAACAAGCTTTTAACATTTGAAAGAACTTCACGGGCGTTTTTGCTCATTTGAAAAGTTCAATTTTGAGGATTTTTGTTAACAGCTTGCTTTCTGGCATTCCTGTTTTTTTTTGGTTTTTTTTCTTTTTTTTTTCTTAAATCAGGTGCTGTATGTAAAAGATGAAGGCCTGCGTAAGCATGCAATCTGTTTTTAACCTTTTGCTCTGTGTTTTCTTCTAGGGAGTATAAAAGGAGCAACAATAGTGGATGCTCTGGATACCCTCTACATCATGGAGATGTTTGAAGAGTTTGATGCTGCTACTGACTGGGTGGAGAAGAGCCTTGACTTCAACGTGGTAAGGCGTGTGTTTGGGTGTGTGTGTCCTTTTCATAGATAGATCGATAGATTGGTGATGGATTGATGGAGCTTGTCCTTTCCTGTGCAGTTGACATACCATGCAGTGATACAGTATGTGATGACACTTTCAATGCAGCAGTGGTAGAAGGACTTTAGCAGCTCAGGAGACAGGTTGTTTCTCTGCAGTGGTATTCCTCTCCCATTTCAGGTCCTCTAAGAGCATAATCTCCCAGGAACTTAACACATATTTGCCCTTTTTGTTCTGGTGCATCAGTGTCGTATGGAGGGCTGTGACGATAGCATCCTCAGTAGACCGGTTTTCCCTGTAGCCATACTGGTGCTGGTCCAGGCAGTGAGGGAGAGCAGCCTTAACACGCTTTGCCTCCAGCCTCTCAAAGCGCTTGGCAATGATGGGGGTCAACTCCACAGCTCTATAATCATTTAAAGTGCTGATGTTGCTCTGCTTGGGTTGGTACGGCCTTCTTGGCTTGAGACACATTAAACATGTCTGTGAAGACGTCTGCGGGCTGGGATGCGCACTCTTTGAGCACTCTTCCTGGGATGGCGTCTGGTAACCACACACAGCATTGTTTTAGGGAGCACTGAGCCGCTGTGATCTTACCACCGACCAAAGTATATAGATTTAGTGCAATCTTTCTCATACAATCCATAATTCAGTCAATATAAACTGTGCTCGAAGGTTGAGAGAGAGAAGCTCCCGTTCAGCAACTTATATTGCCATGGAGACATGTTAACAAGAATTTTTTGTGAAGGAAGAAACCAGGGAAGCACCGATTCAACCCTCTTCATTTCTGGTACGATAGCTTGGCTTGGATATCTGCCGATTAAGAGTCTGGTGCTAAATTAATGAGCTGTATTCCTGACTGTGAGGAAGAGACTAGGGATCATTCTTTTCTGTCTAAGGCAACATCAGACTCATAGCTTTGCAAATGTAACAAATAAATGGTGTCCATGTTCTTAAGGATGTATGTAAGTCAGGGTTGTGTGCTGCTGGAGCCTGTCCTAGCTTTGATTGGGGAAATGGTGAACAGGTCACTGGTCACAGGTACCTATGGCCAGTTTATAATCAGTTAATCTAAAATGCCCGTCTTCGGACTGTGGAAGGAAGTGGCTGACTCCAGCAAGCAGGTTTAAAGGCAACACACAGCTGTGAAGCAGCAGTTGCAATCATTAGGGCTGCATCATATCGTCAGCAATAATCCCAGCATGAATTTTTACGTGACATAAAAATGTCATACCGCCATGCTTTTATGCTCCCTGGTGTGCAACAATGACACACGCCCCATCAGGAAGTATTTCATTTGGAGATGATAAGACTGATATAAAAAACATCATGTCTGAACTTTGCCTTTGACTTCAGCTTTAATTCAACAGGTTTAATAAAGTATTGCAGTATCTGTTGGAACTGAAATACATATAAAGCAATGGATCTCACACCATGATTTTCTTTCTAAATCCATAATTTAAAAAAAGTGTGTGTGGGGGGGGGGGGGGGTCAATGTCAGTGAAATAATGGTCAGCATAAGCATCAACAGCTCTTTTTTGTGTATTTTCTTCTACAAAAATCATGTACATTCAACTGAGTTTCACTAAATATTTCCCCTGATCAGTCACACTCTCCTTGCTGCAGCTCTGTCCTCCCCACCTGAGAAACACTGGCTTAAAGTGATTAGTAAACATGAGTGGGGGTATATCAACTAAATATCTGAAGACAAAACAGGGCAAAGTCTTAACAATTTTTTGTTTCTTTATAAATGTATTCCTAACTCTCTCGGGCACTTCTTATATGTACAGTATAAAGTCAGCTAGTATTACTTACTTAAATCTTATACAAAATAAATGTGATACACGTGCTTAATTTCAGCACAAAATCTAACAATATCCATCTGTTTAATATATGGCAGCACAATGCTGTGGTGGTTAGCACCGTTGCCTCACAGCAAGAAGCACTGTCGGGCCTTTCTGTGCACAAAAACTTTGGCGCTTCATTTGTTGAGGTCTTAAAAAAGGTTGATTTGGATCATTAAACTGGGTCAGGAAGCCAACACCAGGCACTGTTAGAGCACAATTTGTGATATGAAAACTGTATCTGGAAATTAAATAGCTGCAGATATGAAATAAAACTCAAAAAGCACTTAGCAGCTTTGGTCAAGTGGTGCTTACACTCGGTGTTTAGTTTGTGATCTGGAGTTGAGTTTCCTGCAAACAGCAAATGAAAGCAGGCCTGTTTGCTCGCAGATTTCCTGAGCGCAACAGTTTCACTGAAAAAAAAAAAAATGAGTCTACCACTGGCGCAAATCCCAAATTTAGATCGCCACCTGTGTTCTGAGTTTCGAGCCAAATCGGTTTTCATTTTGAGATTTGTTTCTGACCGACACGCAGGAGTGAAAATAAATTCCCAGGAAGATGGGATGTTTGCTGTCAGTATTACAAGAGGAGGTGATGTGTATACTGATATTTAATTAAAAGTAAGATAAATCACACTTGGAGGCCTGGTTTGTTTTTTTTATCCATGTGTGTGTTGCACTGAGCCATCACTTAGAATTAAAAGGCCTTTATTCCATAACATGCTGAACTACAGAACTGCAGGTCTCCACTCAGTATAGCGCACTTGAAGAAATGCTCCAAGTTGAAAGCTCCTTGCCAAGGACACATGCTTTTACACAGCACTCCTGAGGGCTGTAAAGTTTTACTGTGAGCTTATGAAAAATAGAAAAAACACGTCATTACTTCCTGTAGGTCAGACGGTGCTACTTTCCAGCTCGAAAGTCATGTTTTTATTGGCAGTTTGAATGAATATGATCCAGCTTATAGCCTTCACGTTCATGGCCGAATGTATGAAATGTAATCTATATATAAATACGTGAAAAGGTGAGCAGTTGATGGATACATATCACTGTAAAGCTCTCTTTACGGCTTTCTTAACTTGGATCTTATGTGAACCCTGTTTGTGTATCATAGACTGTACATAAAAGATGGATGGGTGTTTTGCTTTTTTTTTTTTTAAGCTACAAAAAGAAGACATGAACATCTACTAACTAATGGTAACGTGTAAATAAAAGAATACACAGACTTCTTGGACGGTCTGTATCACAGCAGACTGTGGTGCACAGGTTTAGTGATTTGAATTTGGCAGATGTGACGCAGCAGAGCAGCGGTGGCTATAGCTGCCTAATTCAGTACTCGCGTGTTACCTGTTAAAGCTGAGTCCCATGATAATGTGAACTTATGGTATTTAAATGGGTAAATTATTTTGAAAATTAAAAAAAAAATCCTCACCCCATAAATTGACAATTTTTTTGTAGTAGGCTGAGGGTTGAGTCGCCATGTATGTTATCACTTTGTATGCCTGTGTGTTAAACAGCTACTGGAAGCAGCCTGTGAGCGTGTTAATAAAAATAAGAATTTAGCTGCATTTAAAGTGTATTTCCATTTCTAAGACATTACTCTTGATATTTCAGCACATCAGCTTGTGCTCATATTAAGCACAAGACACACATGATGATTATTATAATGAAGACAAAATATAATAAACATACTAAGCTCTAAATGGCCTGCCATTCAATATTTAACACAGTAGATGTATCCTTAATGATATTGCACATAGGCTAATGTAATTTTCTGCTGTCTAGAAGATTAGAAACAATTACCCAGGCTTCCAAGGGACTCTGCTGGTTAATGGATTGCAATATATTAAATGTGTTACCAAAACTCTTGAATATGATGCCACTTTGACTCCACTAAACATTCTGAAAGTACGTCGGATACAGAAAAATATATGTAAACAAAGAATTTTGAGTGTGAGAGCAGAAAATTGGTGTATTGACTCTGCTTTCTCTTCCATAATGTTATCAATAAAACCCGGAGGCAGAGAGTTTGCATAGAGGTATCATGTTTGATATGTTCTTGTGTTTTCCGGGTTTATTTTTCATCCGCTTGTAATTGTATGCTCATGGTCGAGGAGTTTACCACTAATGAGTGTGTGTTCATGGGCAACGCAAACACCGAGCAATATAAAAGTGCTTTTAGAGCACTTTCTGCATGAGTTGCTCAGTATTTACATACATTTACACAAAACCACACATTAAAAACTTCACTTTGTAGAAAGTTGCAAGCAAGCACACAGGATTGTAAGTCCCACCTGGGGAATATTGATTCATCAGATTTCAATCCTGTCGACTAAACCTTTCCAGCTTTTATGACCGCCTATGAAAGGGCTCATCATTATAGAAGTGTTATCTTTAAAAATCAGATCTTACGCTTAAAAGTTAAAAGTCGAGTGCAGATTTCTTACACAGAGAATCACATTTATTGTGTGTAATTTCTGCTTTTGCTGATTAATTGTTTGGGCACATGTTTAAGAGTAAAACAGACATTTTCCCCTCCTTTGATGTTTGCTGTCCTCATTATAGCGTCCCTGCTAAGAGCTCCTCATTAGGGGGAAACGGGCAGTTTCTTTGTCTTTCTTTTAGCACGGTCGTGATATCAGATATATGAAATCTGATTCTGAAAACCAAAACGTATATCCACCAAACATGATATAAAAGCTCAAGTTGTGTAGTCAGTTATTCCTTCAGATCAGCTTTAATCCTCATGACTGTCTCAAAAACTGTGGATGTTTTACTCGTGGAAGTTGCCACGTCTGAATTTTTAGTACCACTGCTTTGTGCATAATCATTACGGATTTACAGTATTTGCCAGCAGTCGCCCTGTCAGTCAAACAGCATTGTAACAGCAGGAAGCCCATTGTTTTCTGATCATTTCCTGCAGTAGCATAATGCCGAGATGTAAAGCTGCCTTTGATATTCCACTAAAACACTTTTTAATGGGAAGGATTCTGTAGGCCGCTGTGAAACCACTCTCAGCGGAGTTGAAAATGTCAGCCAAGTTAGCTGATGTAAGTTTGAGTCTTTTTTTTTTTTTTTTTTTTTTAAAAACTAGACGTCACTGAAATTGCTATGAGAGAACACTAGCTTGTGTCTCATAAACAGGATCTATGTTTAACCCTTTAATACCGAACCTGTCGTCGGCGACAGAACGTACTTCAAATGTCCCGCCGTTCACGGACTTCTGGCAACAATTACCGTAATAACCCTAAGCACATTTTCTCAGGTTTCAGAAACTGTTTGAATTTTTCCGATAGGACAAACAGTCACACAGTTACGGTAATTCAAAGTACGTTCCATCTGACGTCTCAGCGGTGATACGCTCGGTGTTAACCAGCTGTTCACGGCAGTTAAGGGCAGGTAACAGGTGAATCGGTGGCAATCGCCCAGTGTTAGTGATGACAATACCAATGAGAGTTTGCCATTGCACTCTCTGCAAAGTCATGAAATAAGTAAATCAAGGCCAAGATTATTATCCAACTTTCTGACAGACATTTGTCTGTGTGCCTTGCAGGTCACCAGATTATCACAAAGCTAACACAGAGAGGCAGACGGTCCTTAAGGAGTTGAGGGACGTTTGTTTTGGGGGGAAGTCATAAGTTCCTCCTAAAACATCAATAAACTTAGTGTGTAATTTTACCTGAAGACACAGTTCCACAGTTGTTTTCTATAATAAGGATGGATGGATTGAAGGATTTCTACCTGCCCCCAGCTGAAGCACATGTCGGATCATCCGTTAGGCCTCTTCCCTCAACCAATAAGATTTTACTCTGGCCTGCGACTGGAATGCTTTCCAAAGTTTGCCTGCAACACTAAACCTGAGAAAGCTTGACACCTCAAGTTGGAATTGTTACTCTCTTTGGACGGCTTGTTCATTATCAACCAGTGAAACAACATTTCTTGTGAAGAAAAAGGGAATTGTAGATTTGTACAGTGGTATTTTGCAGCTGGCTACACAAGATCTGTAGGCACACTTGGATCTGACTGGTTGTAGCTGGGAACATTATTTCCTAGGCTCATCTTGTTTTAGCCCTTAATTAGTTCTCTGCCTGGAAAAGCCGGTGCTTAGTCAGTTTCCTGTGCGGTGTGTAATGGGCCGAATGTTGCAACATCAGGAGACTTGACTGTTTGCTTGCCAGCTCTGTCAGGAGTGAGATAATGTCGCACAGCTGCTGACTCAGGGGGTCATTGTCCAGCAGTTTAAAGCAGTGTTGGCTGTCACGAAACACCGCAGGATGACTGCTGACTGTAGATGTTTCATTGATCTTTAAAATTCAGTTTAAATATTTTTTTCATTCCAACTTTGGTAGAAAACCAAAAACTGAATCTTTTAGCTTATTAAACCTCCGCCGCCAACAGACATCAAGAAGTCGGACGAAGTATTTATTATACTTTTGGATTACAGCTGCCCAAGTGTTAGTAAAAATAAATAATTAAATTTTAATTAGAGCGAATTAACTACACAATCTTTCTAATCAGTCACTCAGACTCTGGGAAAAAAAGACAGGACACATTTTGTCGGCACATAATTTGTTTTTTTTCCCCACACCCCCACCCCCCACCTTGCACAGTCTGTCCTATCTCTAGTCGACAGCAGTGACTTATGAGAGCTGTCAGTCAAGCACAAAAACTTCATCCGCCTTGGGAATCTGTTCATAAAGGATGGACGTGAGAGAGAAATGAAGCTTCATTGTTCGACTACTGAGACAAATGGCTATACAAAGTTACAATTTTTGTTATTTTTCACTCCATTAATTCTGCCCAGAAATAGATGCATTGTATTTTTTTTTAAAGACGGCACACTTTATCCCCGTTTTAAAGACAGTTTTTGGTGAAGATTTCTTTAAACTTTGGAAGTCACTGCTATTTTACAGACTGCTGTGCATGTGCCCTTCAAGGTATGCGGTGCTTTATCAGCAATTTTTTTTTCTTTTCTGTCAAACTTAAAAATATGCTGATGAACCAAAGGTCAGAATAACTCAAATTCTGACACATACATTAATGGATGTCTACCTTTCCATAAACCCTATCAGCCCCACAGAGGATTACACATTATTAACCAGGTAGTTCTTAATACACTGTATGTTTTAAAAAAAAGTAATTCTTGCATGGTAAACTTTGTAGGTTGATCATACCTGTATTTATTATATCTTTAAAGCTGATTTGTTTAAATTAAACAACATAAAGAGTCTTCAGCAGGAAGAAGCTTACCTGATCACAGCAGCACTTTGAACTACAAGCAACACATGACATGAGACAGACGTGACACTCACGCTTCCACTGTTTGTTATATTTAAGAAAAAAGTCTTTGCGAGTCAAGTCTGTGGATGGATTTCTCTTGAAAGTAGAGGAATCGAATGTTCATTCAAACCCAGAGATTTGCTGCTGGTTCTTCCACAGCAAAAAACCAACAAAACACAAAAGTAGTCATGAAAAATAGACAAATGCATTAAATAAAATTAAGTTATTCAAATATGTTTCTAATTGTGTCAGAGAGATCAGTTGGTCCATTTCTTGGATCTCCTGAACTATTTTTGTCCATTTAGTGATAATAAAAATATTTACTCAGCCATTTCTTAGTTATTGCTTTCCTAGTTGCAGTTTTTAAGTTGGCACATTCCCCAAATACATAACATTAAAATCAAAGTTAATCTGTGGGCTGAATACTGATGTTCGCATCCAACCAGTAAAAGGAAACCATAAGAGTCCTAAAAACCTTCAGGCACACTACGGTCTACAGCTGTTAGTTTCTTTGTCCCATCTTGATGTAATATACATAGATTTAATGTTCAGATCTCTGAGTATGAAGTTAACTAGATGAAAAAAATAAGGCTTAACTGGTGATTCTATACATTCATTTTTTTTATGCCCCAGTGACCATTAATATTAAGTAATTTAATGCTTCAAAATAGCAGCTTAAATAAGTGGGATACATTAATTAAACTGGACCAACGTCTTGGATGGTCTTCCACACCGGGGCCCACACTGTTGGCCAGATCCTGTAATCCTGTTAAAATGCTCCAAAACATGATGGAGAGGTCAAGTTGCGTGACTCTAATTTTCAGACGACTACTGGCTACATGTTGGTGCACCTCTCAGTCAGAGTGGCCACGCCCCAAATTATAAGATGTAATACTCTCCAAATGGATGAAATTGATAAGTCATGGAGAAATTACCTGTGGAGATCAAAGACATCTTTTGTAGCAGGCTGTAAACATGCTGTAGGGTTTCCAGATTGCTGCTTGGGAAGCATATGATTCCAATAGTTTGGATAATTTGGTTCTCAACTGAAACCAGTTTGTAGATCCCCTTTCTTAAGATAATATCCTCAGGCATACACAGAGCATGGCTAAAATGGGTAATAATTCAAAACTGCTGAGGCTTCAAGTGAAGGAATTTCCTCTTTCCTGGGTCACAGAGGCTCATTCTGAAGAGGGGCACCTCAGAGATCATTTACCAGAGTCTCCGTCTGGAGAAACCGAAGGGGTTTTTTTTTTTTTTTTTTTTTTTTTGAGCCTCCTTTGCATAGTTAACATTCCTTAACTGCCTTACAACAATTGCCACATACCTAATGTTGTGTATTCAGAGTGACACATGGAGAGGAACGTGCAGCAAACATGAATGGCTTGTTTCAGTATAAACACATCTTGTTAGCACAGCTTTACATGACAAAAGAAGACCTGTGCACCTGTGTCTTCTTTTTTCCTCGGCCGAACGTGCTGCATACGTTTCCTAAATGTCCTTCCTGCACGAGTGAACCTGATCTCACAAGATTTCCACAACACAACTCGTGCAACATACTTCACGCCTCCTAAACAGATGCTTTCGAACAAATGCCTTGTGGGATAAGCCACTTCCTCTTTCTTTCATCCCGCCTCAGTTCTAACACACTTATTTGGCTACACGGTCATTTGTAGCAGCACAGAGTATTCAAATTTATTCAGCTGTTTTCTGCATCAAACCGAAAATATCTGTCTAGACTGTGAAAAGCCCACCTCTGTCTAATCCTCCTCGAGGCCAAGAAGAATTCCAGGAACGTTTTGGTGTAGAGTTTTCTGCTTTCTTCGCCTGCTGTTTGTGGAAGGAGAAATGTGTATTCATGAGTAGTTAGCTGTTATGTTGTCTCATATTTCTTTTTCTTTTGTCTGTGCTGCAGAATGCAGAAGTGTCGGTGTTTGAGGTGAACATCAGGTTTGTCGGAGGTCTGCTGTCTGCCTACTACCTGTCTGGAAAAGAGGTAAGACTTCCTGTTTTTACTTTCATTTTTTTCCCCCTTGTGCCACCTCTGTATCGAATTAAACTTTAGGGAATCTCTGGGGAATCTGTAGTCTGATTGATGAAGCAGATGGTACATTGGAGATTGAATGAATTAATGCTCGTTTTCATATGGTTAAAATCTCCAGTGTTATCCCCTTTTAATAGCTGGTCTCCCATATGGCAGGGTGAATTTAAGTTCTCCTTTTGAGTATCAGTGTTCTTTCATCTAGTTTGATTGATGTGCTTCCAACCTTCCTATGGGTGAGATTAACTTCTGTGTTGTTGTTCTAAGATCTAGTCTTTTGTGGTGGCTTTGCGCTTGTTAACAGCTTTATTTAATGTGCTTCAGATACTGAAAGCTGTTCCTTTATTTAAAGAGTTGAGCCACATTTTTCCACCACAAGAACTTTCCTTAGAGACAAAGAACCTTTAGAGGAACTGAGTACGCTTCTCCTGCAGGGACCGAGGCCTGAATTAAGTTCTGGAACAACCCCATAAAAGTCCTACTTGGATGCTGGTAATTGAGGTTTGTAGCTTGTACCGCAGAAATTTGTGGCTGGTCAATCTTCTGGACTGGACTGGAGTCTGGTAGCATTCAGCAAACCAAAAATAGAGCTCTATGAGAGAATTCTTAAATGCTAAAGTTGGTGTGTGTGTGTGTGTGTGTGTGTGCGTGTGTGTGTGTGTGTGTGTGTGTGTGTGTGTGTGTGTGTGTGGTGGCAGTCATGTTTCTCTACTGTTTATCACAGTAAAGGTGGAATTAAATGTACTTTTTGACTTTTTTTTTTTTGGCTTCTTAAATGCACAGTGTGAATTAGAATGGCATTTGTTCAGTGTTCTGGTTGGGTAACCAGAGATCCGGTTGGCATTCTGGACCGGAGCTTTTAATGAGGCTGTAATGTTGTGAAACTGTGTGCATGTGTAGTAGATGTATAACCTTTATGAAAACTTCTCTTCTTACATTATTTTGAGACAGTTGTTAAACTTTGAAAGGTTTTTAAAATCAGATTTGGCTCGTGATTCTACACATGCTATTTTTATGTCTGTGTGACTGGAAATTATTGGTTCTGCTCCTTCCTTGTTCATTTAGATAAGGGCTTCAAAATAGCTGCCTGGAAGCGGTTCAGAAATGGCTGCTGAGTGGGAAGGCTTGCTTCTGGAACACACATGGGCAAAATATAAGTTGAGGGCTAAAACTGGGCGGCAGCCCATCTCAGTCATGCTTAGAGTGCCTTAAAAGGACAATGACCCGGGGGGGGGGGGGGGGGGGGGGGGGGG
>JAVDPK010056710.1:6771-19885 GCA_034780415.1 Cichlasoma orientale
CACCTGTCTGCTTAGAGGTGCTCCAGTCACACGATTTCTTTCAAAGCTGGCTAAATGCTGTGTTCATTTCTAAACCCAGCTGTACAGTGAAACACTGCTTAGCTTAAAGTTTGAACAAATTACTAGGAATTATGTCACCTTTACTTCTGCTTTTAAAACTTAACAAACTCACCTTTTCACCATGGTCACGGTGTCGCTCTTGCGTGCTCAGGTGTCCCAGTTCACCTGAAAATAAAGAAAAGAAAAACTGTGACATGTATTAGCAAGCTTCATTTGTTATATTCTGCCAAGTCCCAGAATGTGCAGGGTTAATTCATGTCAGCTCTTATTTTTTGTGGAATTCTAGCAATAGACCAGTTCGAGAAAAAAAAAAAAGATTACAATTGTGATATATTTTTGATACAAGCGCAATTTATTTCAGGAGTAGCCATGTTACTTGTGCTAATATCAATCTAAAACTTGACATTTAACGGAATAAAACTTGCGCGGCAACAAGAAAAGATGGCGACTGCAGAAATGAAGGTGTGGTCGACCAAAATCCACATCAACACTTTTCAGGAATTGACTCCTTTTAGCTTGATTAAGTGTTAAAATAACTCTGTTGAACTATGTTGATTTCAACTAACGCTGAAAAATTAGCACTGGGATGTTTGCTGTGCAGAAACTTCCAGTCTCAGCTCTTAATCTAACACGCATGGAGGGCAGAGATGCACCGATCTGATGTCTGGATGGGATATCAGGCAGATCCTGACTCAAAAAGCCTACAGCCAGCTGATCTGAGTTCTGTTTTTGGTCATTGCAAGTCAGCAACAGTTCACCGGCTGCTAGCGGGAGAGCTAACAGAGCAACGTTTGGGGTGTTTAACACTTGATGCACAAACATCTTTTCACTAATGTTTGCAGAATTAATTTTTTCTTTACCTCAAACTGAAGTGAATTAACCCAACCGAAAAGCTCCACAATGCTGACGTTTTTCCAGTCTGGTGTCGGTATGTTTGGTGTAACTATTGCCGGGAAGCTTCTGTTACCCTTATGTTAATATAATGCAGTCACTTCAGTTAGTATTACTTTACTTCGCCTTTCTCTGCCTGCACCTGTGTGTGAGGAGGTGCAGTAGCTGAGCAGGGAAAGGAGGAACTACTGTGACCGTAAATGATAGCAGTGACTTCCACACTGAGCTCAAAAAAGACAAATAAATCAGGCAAATAACGCAAATACATTTTTTAATGATCGTAGGGTTGTTGTTGTTCATTAGTTTACTAAAAAAACAAAAAAAGTAAATTTGTATTCTTTTATGTGTTTATTTGAAGCGTCACGGTTGTGCAGTGGTTAGTGCTGTCACCTCACACCAAAAAAAGGCCCTGGGTTTGAATTCACGATTGAGCTGGGGTCTTTCTTTTTGAGTTTTCCTGTTCTACCTGTGCCTCTGTCGGTCCTATCTGGATACTCTGACCTTCTCCCACAGTCCAAAGACATGCTTGTTAGGCTAACTGGTGATTGTAAATTGGCCATAGGTATGAATGTCTCTGTGTGTTGTCCTGCCTCTCATCCCGTGACAGCTGGGATAGACTCCAGCCCCCAAGGAATTCTGAGTTGGGTAAGTGGAAGAAAAGGGATGGACTTTTAGAAATTAAGAAAGCAATGTTTAAGTTTAAGTTAACCTGATGTTGAATCAGTCCCTGTGTATCTGTGTAGGTTCTCCAGGGTATGGTTATCTTAAGTGCTTCAAAAGGCCGCAGATGTGCTTCTTCAGGTTCATGAAGATGATTTGCTGGCTTTAACAGTTATGAAACAACTGGCCGAGATTCACAGAAATTTTAGTGTTTTTTGCTGCGTTTCAGATACTTCAGATGTTGGATGTCGGAACTCGGGAGTGACGCCGCTCAGAAAAGCACGGAAAAACGGGGTTTGTTTTGCTTCTTAGCAAGGTCGAGCAATTCATGCATCAGTATATGCAACTGCTGCTGTATATAGTGATGCTCTATGTACAGTTCCAGATGAAAATTCCAACTGGGAACTTGGGAATTCTGACTTCCGACTTCAATTGGAATGCACAGTTAACCCCTAGTGGGGGCTGTCTCCTTAGAAATGGTCCCGAGAGTCATTAACCCACTATTAATTATGTGAGTTGTCACATGAGCCAAGGTGTGAAAAAACATGTGGGTCATTATCATAGGGGCCAAGGTGTGAAACCTGTGTAAGACACTGCCCCACGCCACCATCATGTGACCTAATTGAAGTCACCTAAGTTAAGGGCCCAATTGGAAAGACTGCGTTGTAGGTGGCTGATAGCTGGTGTTGTAAGCCACCACGTCTGTTCAACGCTGGTCCTTCCCAGAGGACTTAGATGGCCTCCTTTACTCCTTTCTCAAACAATCTTCTTGGTCCAAAATGTGCACACCGGCCTCCTCTAAAGATGGTCCTTTCTGTAGAGTCTGCGGTATCATCAGTGCAGAAATGTGTTTTATATTCTGGGTCATTTGCGGTCGACTTTATCAATCTTTCACATCAGTGTGGAGGAATTTTTGCCCACTCTTCTTTACAACAATGCTTCAGCTCATTTGTGGGCACACCTGTCTTAAGATCTCGCCACATCGTTTCAGTTGGGCTGAGCTCTGGACTTTGGGGTTGCTGTAGCTCAGGAGGTAGAGCAGGCCATCTGCTGATCAGAAGGTTGGTCGATCCCTGGCTGCTCCAGTCTGCATGCCAAAGTAGCCTTGAGAAAGATACTGAAGCCCGAGTTACTCCTGATGTGTTCATCGGAGTGTGATTGTGTGTGTGAATGGGTAAATGAGACGTATAAAGTGCTTTGAGTGCTCATGTAGATTAGAAAAGCACTATGTAAGAATCAGTTCATTTATCATTTACTTTGACTGGGCTGCTGCAACACCTTGATTCTTTCTGTTTCACCATTCTGTTGTACATTTGGTGCTGCGCTTGAGATCATTGTCCTGTTGCATGACCCAGAGCTTTAGCTGCTGGTCCGATGGTCTCAAATTGGCTCTAGAATACTTTGGTATACGGAGGAGGTCATGGTTGACTCAATGGCTACAATGTGCCCAGGTCCTGTGGCTGCAAAACAAAACCCAAATCATTGGCTTCAGTGACTGCAGGTATACTGACAGGTGAACTGTCGGGGGCCCAGGATGATTCAGACTCCCTGTTGCTCAACCTGTGTGTGAAACCGTGACGAGCAGTGCGTGTTCCTCGCCACGCTCCAGTGCACACGGTGCTTTCACAACAGCCGTGATGGTCTGTGTACTGGCTCAACTGTTTCTGCTTCTTGTTATTATTTGTTGTTAATGGCTGACAGATTTAAAATGGAAACATGTGAAAGTCCAAAATAAAATGGATGTCAAAGTTTGGTCTGGTATGTGCGCCTGTTAATGTTACTGTGAGCGAATGGTCCGATCTGGTATTTCTGGGCTTTGAGAAATCGGTGGAAAAAGTGTAATATCTGCATCCTCGTTCTAATTGATATCATTTATTAACACACACACACACAGTAACTTGTGCAGTGGATGCGTTTATTATGGATCTTTTTCCCCCCCTCTCATTTACATTTAACCCAACACAGCTAGAGTTTCAAACCAATGCGCAATTTACACCAACGCTCCATTCCTCTTCGACTGTGTGACAATGTTTGGTGTCACGTGACAAATGACCCGTTTGTTTCGTTATTAACAAAATCAGTTTCTTCTCAGCACTTCACTCATTAACCTGTCAGCAGAGATGGCAGAGCTGCAGACAGCCTGCAGTTTATCTGTTTCCACTGGCTTATTTACCCACATAGCACAGCGACTGGGCACTTTACACAGCAGAGCGAAGGGCAGCTAAGGTGTGCATCTCAGGGAAACTTTACACAATGCTAGCAACTGCGGATAAGCAGAGAGAATCTGTGCAATGGAACCCAAACCTGTAGCAAGCTTTTAGGTGAGAGAAACAACCGTGAGATCTAATTAGAAGAACATGTTCCATTAGTGAAAGGTAGCTACAATAAAGCAATTAACATTCCTACAGAGGCCTTAACTGTGTCTCTCGGACTCAGCTTTGAATTTTAATAACCTTGTTGGACTTTATGATGTTTTTTACTGCTGCCTGTAATACAACTGTTATAATTACACTGTGTTCTCCTGCTACCTGCCCGAGGATCATCACTATGGTTTTCTGCATGGCTTAAGTGTCCCTGCATCGTACTGACTATAATGCTAATAAGGGGAATCCTGAATATTACTAATGATCAACCACTTTGATACTACACTAAAAGATTATGTCTGACCAATAATTGGCCAAGTAGATTGTTGTAAACCGTCATAATCACAGTGGAGGCCAGCAACTTTATATCTTTGTTTACAGCAGAAGTTGTGCACTTTTTTAGTTCTCTCTTATCTTCATCCACAGAGGAAAAGGCCCAGCATGAAACTGTTCTTAATGAAAGATGTAAGGCGGAGTCCTGGAGTTTCCATTCTTTAAACTGAGCCACAGTGAGCCTATATTTGAAAAAGTAATAAATAAATAAATAAAATGTTAAAAAATATATTAGGGAACATGTGGTTCCATTGGCAATTCTAAGGCTCACACTCTTAAAAGGTGCAGCTAGAATTGAACCAAAGTACCCACCGCATCTGGCAAAAGATCATTGATTTTGGCATCTGGGAACACTTTCCATTTTATATATTTATTTATAAAGAACTTATTAATAAATCGTTTATAAATAAAGAGATTAATACAACAGAAAAATACACACACACACACACAGTGTGTATTTTTCTGTTGTATTAATCTCTTTATTTATAAACGATTTTATTTTATATTTAGAAAACATAGTATCTTAGAGTCATGGGAACTTTTCACTAGTCAAGAAAGATGACGATGAGTCCTTAATCATTCCAATTCCAATTCCACCGAGCAGTTTTTATCTAATAAAATAAAATGTCCAAAAATCAGGATAAATAATACTTTTTCATTCACTCTTGATTTTTACACAGTTCAGCAAAGCCTCAAACTTTGTAGCGTGTATACGACCTATTACTCAGTAAAGTTTCAGATTTGATCGGTGCCTTAAATCGAGACATTTTTGGAAATGTTTTATTTACATCAGTCAGCCATTGCTCTGAGAAGTTCATGTTAACACGCATTAAATCGAACTGTGATTGCATTCAAAGCACATTTCAATTGAAGGTCCTTTACAGGTTTCAGTGCCATTTACAAAGCTCCGGAGCTTGAAAAAGGCGACTGGACTTCTTTAAGTTTCTTGATGACGTTTCACCTCTCATCCGAAACGCTTCTTCAGTCCAGTCGCCTTTTCCAAGCTCCAGAGACCACTATGACCTGGATGACTGAGAACCTACACAGACATTTAAAAAGCTGATGCATTGCAGCTGCAGAGTACGTCCTGCAACAATTAATTCACCTTTGAAGAACTGAAAATCGCAGACTCATAACTCATCAACAGAGAAATGTGAAATAAAGTATCCTAAATTTTGAAGATTTATTCTCCCAATCACGCCACACCTCGGTATTGATCTCTGTGCATCATCTTCACGTCACGTTTATTAAAGTTTACAATGGTTTGCTCTCCCTCATCATCATCGGGCTGCACCTGTGAGTGCGTTACAGCTGCACGCAGGTAAAATGAACTTTATTATCTATTGTTTTATTTGCAGAACATTTGGACGCAAAGCTGATCCCCAAAACTTCATTCTGCTCTGAGCGATAATGACTGAGGGTTTGTTTAACTCCTGAGTGAACTGAAGGTTTATGAGTAAAATAAAACGGAGGCAATTTAGGGGTTAGTGTGAAGGGGTGATGTGCGCAGATAAGACAAGTGAATGCTTTTTAAAGGGAGTCCAAATTGAGACCAAATTGTATTTGCGTACATGTCACCACATTATATCTTACACATATCCTAAATTTCTTATAGAATTGCAAAAATCTCATTTGTTGCCTCCACGTTAAAGTTTACAGGATGATTTCTGCGTGGTTTGCGCGCCCTCGTCATCGCTCTGTACCTGTGAGTGCGTCAGAGCTGCGCGCTGACTCTCCTCCCGCAGGGGACACGCACAGGTAATATAACTTTATTAGCTATTGCTTTATTTGCATGGTATTTGTTGGCAGAGGTGAAAAGGTAAACCCAATTGTGATCCCCCAAAACTTCGTTCTGCGCTTATCGATAAAGACTGAGGGTTTCTTTAACTCTTCAGTGAATTGAAGATTTATGAGTAAAATAAAACTGAGGCAATATAGAGGGACATGGATAGTCTGAGAGCAGAAAAAAACCCAAAAAAGTGTCTGCTTTTTTACCAAAATATATTTGCTTATTATCTTTACATATCTTAAACTTCATATACATTTAAAATAACTTATTGTTGCAACTCTGAAGCTGGAGATTAATTTTTGAATACACACATTCCACCCATCCATGAGGCCTCATATGTGGCAATAATTTCCAAAAAGGTAAAAACAGTTGGATCATTAGAGGCTTTAATAGCAAACAACATCAACACCACCAACACTTATTCATTATTATAGTTAAGTCCTGAATAAAAGCACACAAAATATAAACAAATTCCAACACATAAGCAGTGTTAAATCTCCATGAAATACGCTTACTGTACTAGGGCAACAGTGGCCCTAACTGTTTCTGTGCTTTTATGGAATAAAACCACTGATCCAGCGCAGCTGAATGTGCGCAGTTCGCTTTTCTTAAAAGTCTTTATGGCATATACAACAGGATCCAAAGTCCACGAAAGTTTTGCTGATAAGGGGAGCCAATAAAAGCAGCCGTGCAGCAGTGTAAACACGTCTACCTCGGCCCAAAGCAGCCCTTATTCTGTGGATTTACATAAAAGGCTCCCATCAGCCGGCCCACTCATTACCATGTTTTATATTCCTCCGCTCTCAGAAAGCATCATGGCAAAGTAACTCCATCCCTCCCTTCAACAGGGAAGTGAAGCAGCTTCTCGGAGCAGGTGTCAGCAGCCGAAACCCAGAGAGGAAGAAAGGAACTTTATTCTTACTTTTTCTGTCGTTCCCCCTCTACCCTCCCTTTCCCCCCGTCGGCTCCAGCGCGCACTCAGCAGGCCTATGTGGTTTAATGTGTGTGTTTAATGTTCTTTAAAATGGTTTCAAAACTGACATCCTTGCAGCAGGAGCTCCTCAACGCCCTGCTGCAGTCAGGAGTTACCAAAGATGTTCTGATCCAGGCCGTAGACGACCTGGACCCCAGCCCGCCGAGCTTTGGAGTAAAACTGGAGAACCTACCCATGTCCCCCGCAGCGCCTCAGAGCGGCAAGATGAACGGAGCGGACGCAGACACGAAGCCCGTTTTCCTCACGCTTACCAACGGTCACAGCAAGGGCAAGCTGTCCGGCGACGAGGGCTCCGAGGACGGGGAGGACTACGATACCCCGCCGATCCTAAAGGAGCTCCAGTCGCTCAACACGGAGGAGGCCGCGGAGCAGAGGGCGGAGGTGGAGCGCATGTTGGCGTAAGTTCTCCTGACAAATTTCTCGCCACTAAAAAGTTTTTATAATTTTTTTAAAATTATTTTTTACGGTAGACAAGAAAAAAACGAGACGAGAAAGTGAAAATAAGCGCACACGCTCGCTTATATTGATCCTCCTGAGCTCGCCTAATGTGCTCTTAATTTGCAAGTCTGGGCCTTCTAAAATTCAGGATTTTGACTCGTGAATCTAAAAGAAAAAAGAAAAGCCACGAATATCTCTAAAACACTTTCCAGGCTTTGTTTACAATTTTAAAATAACCCGCCACGATTAGGTTTTCACTTTCTGGTTACTAATTATCCACATGGATTATTATTTCTTTACCTTTGCAAAATATCAGCTGAACTTACTTCTATTTATTATTAACTATACTCCACCTCTCACCGATAAAAAAGCCGGGCACGGACTACTCGAGGAGAAAGTCACGATACAACTTCACCTATTTATTATTATTATTATTATTATTATTATTATTATTATTATTATTATTATTATTATTATTATTATTATTATTATATTTTCTATTAATTCATTATTTGACTATAATAAATTATTCTGTTTTCCGTTTATTCTTCTGTCAGTAAACCCCTCACGGAAAAATAATATCCCATCACGAATCCATCTCTTTCTAATTATCTCCGCTCAAACCACTCGCCATCATAGAACTAATATTTGAGGCTCTATCATCCACTAACAGGACCGGAAGAATATCAAAACTAACCCACGTGTAGTTAAGTTATTATTAATTTTATTCTATAAATCATCAACTGAAAGATACACAGTGGCGTGTGATTAGAGTGAATGGAGATCTGGTTATTCATTGTCAAAAGTTATAAACTAACATCTCCCACTTAACCCGCAGACTTAGATGTAGGTCTCCACATTCACCAAAACAAACAGACGTTCGCAGATTTGCGATAATTACCGATGTCCGAGTGTCTGCGCCTGTTAATGTCTGATTACACGGTAAGGCTCAATTTTAACTCGTCTGTTTTTTGTTTTTTTAAAAATATACTCTTAAGTACTGCTTCAAAAGAATTAAAAATAAAAAAATGAAGCAGAATACAAATGTACAATTTTAGCACGTAATAACTTTTTCTAAATTCTAAATTTATATATGATGTAAAGTTTATATGGATACAACTTAATGTAATTTAATAATAAATAAAACTTTCTCTCAGCTCAGTTTTCCTTGAGGTCAGCCTCTAATTTTAGGGCCTACTATCTGACTATAACCTAACATCAGACTATCCTTTGATTATCATGCATTTTTTAATTAAATTTAACATTTTACAGACTACCGTACTGTTTGTGGTGTATTAAAATTTATCTTGTATTTTTTTTTAATCCTTTTTTTTTTTTTTACTTTGCGTAAATCAGCCTTTATAAAGTTTGTTTTATAGATTTAATTTCGATTTTTACTCTCTCTATGTTCAACTGAAGAGTTTAGGTAAGAAACGCTCCCTGAATCTACTCAGAACTGAACTAACCTTTGAAAATATTTACAGCTCACTGACCGAGCTCCAGTGATAAATGGGTTGTCTGTGTGGAGACTCATTATCGTTACAAACCCCTTAAACTCCAGGCTTTGAAAACAGGGAAACTAAGAGGAAGGAACAAGTTCACGAGTGGCTGTTTCACTTTTACGTGCACTTTAAATATGAATAAGCAACTTTTCAAACCGTATTAATATCTGAAACGATTCAATCTTACATGAAGTGCTAATTTAATAGGAAGACCTTTTCCAGAAGTCTTTATCGGAGCCTTAAAGTTTGAGTAAATGGTGGGTTTTCTTTTCATTATTTCCCACTGAAAGCTGCACATACTTCACTGTTGGAATGAACTGTGTTTTCTGCCCCCGTTGTTTTATCTGAACTCAGAGAGGATCCATGGCGTGCTGCCCGCATGATCAAAGGTTACATGCAGCAGCACAACATCCCCCAACGGGAGGTGGTGGACATCACAGGGCTGAACCAGTCTCACCTTTCCCAGCACCTCAACAAAGGCACGCCCATGAAAACACAGAAGCGAGCGGCCCTTTACACCTGGTATGTCAGGAAACAGCGGGAAATTCTCCGACGTAAGTTAATATTTGAGTTTCTCACAGCTCGGCCACGGCCTGTAATGTGTAGCTGGCAGCAGTACGCTGCTTTATTTGGGTTTGAAACCTGTAGGGATATCATGTTTCCTCATAATACATGCAGCTACAGCAATGGCGCTAGATTGTAGTTTTTCATAATGCATCAAAACTGAAAACACATCTAATTCATGCCTTCAAAGTGCCACCACGTGTCTAATTTTGTATAAGAAAGTGTTATCGAACATGCCTCTTCTTATTTTGTAGAGTTCAACCAGGCAGCTCATGGTTCTGGCAGCACTATGGCAGACAAAGGCAATCCGGATCAGGTTTATTATTTCCCAGAGTTCAGCTCGTCCACTCAGGGCATGGGTCAGCCCGGTGACGAGATGGGCAGTGAACCGTCCTGTAAGAAAATGAGACGCAACCGCTTCAAATGGGGGCCCGCGTCCCAGCAAATCCTGTACCAGGCCTACGAACGGCAGAAGAATCCCAGCAAGGAGGAGCGAGAGGCTTTGGTGGAGGAGTGTAACAGGTAGACACGCACGAGGTCACTTTTGATATAAAAATGCTGCCCATGCAGTACTAACACCACATTCTCACCTGGTGTTTGTTCCCCTCGCAGAGCTGAGTGTCTTCAGAGAGGCGTCTCCCCCTCCAAAGCTCAGGGCCTCGGCTCTAATCTGGTCACCGAAGTGCGAGTCTACAACTGGTTTGCCAACCGGCGTAAAGAGGAAGCCTTCAGGCAGAAGTTGGCCATGGACGCAATCGCGCCAACCCACGGCATCAACTCCCTGCTGGCTCATGGCTCGCCACATCATCCCCAGGCCAGCGCTTCACCTCCAAGTAAGATGTCAGGTGGTGTTGCTTTGCTAGCAGCTCAGCAGATTACATGCGCTAAAATTAGCCCGTGTGGGAACTTAAAGGTGACGGTGGTGCAAGAGGTGCATGATTTGCTTTCCCTTGGTGTAAAACTGCTCTCAGAAAAGCACAGAGGCACACAGCTGATGTGATCAGAGAGGCAGAGAAAGACAGGACAAGTGATCAATGAGCATGAGTGAGTGAGCTGAGCGAGTGGCATTGTTATTCTGATCTTTGAAAACACACTGAGAACAATCCACATTGTACCTGCAATCTCCACTCCAAAGTCAGCATGGAGAGGCATGACACAAAGGCCAGCAACCCTGTGACAGGCCAGGGTCAGGCCAGGGTCAGGAAAGGGGGAACAGACATCACGTCGACGTAACACCTTCATTTCCACATTCCCTCTTTCCATCGAGGTTTCTAAGGACTCAGAGAGTTGCCACAACAAGGAGAAGGCTGTGCACTATTGCTCTGACCATTTCACCCCGCCTTGATGTTTGCGTTCAGACTAATTAGTATTGACTCAGTTTACCTGGAGTATACAACATAAAAAACAAAGCTGATAGGCCTCGCGGAGCATAATCCCCGTGCCATCACTCACTCTCCATAAAAGTGTGTGTTCAGAGACTCACTCAGAGCCCATTGTTGTCCTCTTGTGTTCGAACACGAGTCCAGCTTTGAAGGGGAAACAAATTGTTTGCTTTTGTCTTTCCATAAACTGGTCCCACTCGTGGATTGTCTGTTTGCTCGGGTTTTTCTTTCTTTTTTGTTGTTGCTGTTGAGAACACCTGACCAGGCGCGGGCCTCGGGACGTTAAGAAGGGAAGGTTTGGTGCGTGGTGGAAAGCACTTTGTTTCACCAAAATCTCTCAGCTGGCTGCCTACAAGGTGTCCTGCTGGCATCCTGCCGACAGCATCAGCTGTTTTTCAGTGTCATCCCCTGACCTGACAATAATATCCCAGCAGGGCACCTCATTGCGTTGCTAGGGCACGGCCTGTATTATGCATGCTTAATGGACAATTAAAATCCTTTGCTACTACATCTCCCAGGACTTTGATAAGAGGCTCCTCTGATTCTACTCTCTATACTCTTCCCCAGCAGGAGGTCCCATTGTCTGCGGTGTATTAGAAGACTGCAGTCACTGTAACCTAGGTTCATTTATCTCTGCTGGGCCTGAAGGAGGACTGATTTTTAAAGCCCCCCGCCTCACCTTCACGGGCATTAGTATAGTTGCTGAGGCTGATCGCAGACTTGGAACAGCAGGAGCTGTCCACTCTGGTATTGGCTCTTTTCTAGCCAGACAGGACTGATGACCCCTTCTTCGCCTATAGAGAAAGCTGGTAACCCCCCCCTCTTAAACCGCCACCACACCTTCAGTCTTGCAAGGGAGGTCACTTCTGGGTCATTTCAAAGGAACTTCTCTTACTCAGGGAGTTTTTATTGATTTTGCTTTGGTTCGTTGACTTGGTCACAACTGGATAGACAGTCAAACAGTGTGACGTGCAGTTTTGGTGGTGACCTTTTTAGGAAAAGGAACTGATCTTTTAAGCAGATTGCTTACAGTATTTTATAACAGTTTTCCCATGTACACTAATATTCATCCGCTGGTGTTTACTAAACTTATCAAATCCATCTTCTTTAGCAGTTATTCTTTAAAATAGGAACTGACTTTCAAATATCATTATTATGGTGCAGATATCATTCACTTAAAAAAGTTTGTTTATAGACATTTACTCAAGGACAGCATGCAAAGTATAGAAGAGTAATTTTGGATATTGAATTTTTCTATCAACTGCCTCACTCCCCTGTATTTGAGATGCATTTTTTTAAAGTTAACTTCTCTATATTTGTATAGGTTAGTCAATCAAAAAAATAATTAATAACAAATAATTTTTGAAAAACATTCTGTGGTTATTTTATTTAAGCCCAAATAGGTGAAAGCATTTATTTGCCAAAATAAAAATGAAAGAAATTATTTTTTTTTAAAAAAATCATAATTTCTGTACTTAATTTCTTTGTTTTAAAAGATAAACCTTTTAAAGCTTAAGTACAGATGATAAATTCATAAAATTATGACTTCTTACTGTGTAAAAAAAGCCTCTTGTGCTCTCTAAAAGTTTTGCGTGGTCAAATAAATTTAATTATTTAATGTTACAGATTTTAAAAAATTGTGTGACCCTTTAGATGTCTTCAATACCTCATTTTCTAATGAAGCTAAAGTAATAATAAGCTGCTTTTATGCATCAATACATCAGTAAAACAGGCTTTTCTGTGTGAAAATGACTTTTCCTCGTCATGCATCGGGTACTTTTTGTCAGCGGGAACAACCAATACCTGCAAACCTGCACCAAGGCTTAAAATTCCCTCCAGAAATGCATAAATTGAGTTCCAGGTCTTGATGGGCTTCCAAAGCTAATCACTTGTAAGTTAGGCCGAGCTGGTGAAACGTCCATGTCATTAAATCATGCTGTGTAAGCTGAGTTGTGTCGTTCTGCACGTTACCAAACCAGCAAACTCAGAAGTTCCAGATCAGATACAGTAGTATCCGTGGGTTGTGTTGCTCTCTGTAACCCCAGGCTAGCTTAAAACAGGGACACACACACACACACACACACACACACACATACACACACACACACACACACACACACACACACACACACACACAC